>JADLZL010007004.1:0-137564 GCA_015844335.1 Chrysopogon serrulatus | reverse complement strand
AAATTTAGTGAGTGAGCAATGTATTTAATCATGATGCATGAAACGCTCCAACGCCCTCACATCCTAGGATAAATTCATTTTTCTAGCGTTCTAGACGGTGGCATACATAATGCTCTCTCAATATACGTAACTAGCCGGTCTACACGCTTGCGCTTAATTAGTGTACCCGCAGAAGAATTCATTGCAGCCCAACAGTTCCCAATATAAAAATTGCACAAACAACAAAATCCTTGAAAGCAAGAAAAGCTAAATACTTTCCACGAATGCGTCCCCAACACATTCGCTTCGGTATCACAACTACCCGACAGCTTTACCCACAATTAAATACCTTCATAATTGCATGGTTTTGACATACAATTAATCCGATATGACAATCTAGCACTTCCCTAGACCGCCGGTTGGACAGTCATGCTCTCACAACTCCCTTACCTTGGGCGTAGCTGCAAAAATTTAATCTACAACATATATGGCTATTTCATATATGAAGGCTGCCTCCACCATTAGACCACGGCAGCCGCGTATTGCGGTCATCACACTTCTCACCTTGGCATGGTCGTCCGATGCAAGAATAAAAACCCCCCCAAGTTAGTACTTATATAAGCCACCTAATAATCCTTAATAGGGCATAAGGGATGACCAATGCATGGTATAAAATTTAATTTCAGATTTAGATTCTAAGTATAAACCTAGTGTTTTACCCAAAAATATTCCCGCTTTTGCAAACAAATTCTTTTGTTTTTAAATAGACAAATGGTGAATTACGCCAAATCTTGCTCGATGCCACCTGTAATGTAACCGACCAAATTATAAGAGCACAAGTATAAATCAATCACCAAGTGACTAATTCCACACTTGAGCCCATATAATCCCGTAGTCCGGAAATCTCGGCGGATTTCAAACCAACAAACCATACAAGCCAAGATCGAACGCAACTTAACATAATTCACCATCCGTTACATCGAGTTCACAAATAGTTCACAAGTTACATAACATAGAAGTACTTAGTTATTACAATACCAGTTGCGATAATAAAAGCCACATAGTTTTAAAACCATTCGAGAACACACACTTAGTTCAGATACATGCCAGTTCCATAGTCATCCCACAAAAGCACATGATAAGATAAAAGATATGATCTTTGCCCGAGATCTAGTCCTCATCCCCAGCAGGTGAAGACATACCAAGCAAAGAGTTTGTATAAAGCATATCATCTGCAACAAGAGGGAATAAACCCTGAGTACGAGGATGTACTCAGCTAGACTTACCCGTCATAAACCAGAAATAAAATGACACCAAGGATTATGCAAGGCTGAAATATAAGTGGAGCTAGCTTGACACATTTTGCATAAAAGCATAAGCAATATTTAATGAATAATTAAATATACTAGCAGCAGCTTAATTCATTTTACCTCCCATCTAAGTGTGTCCTGTACTAAACAAACACTTATTATAACAAACATTAATAAACATATCCATTTTTGGTACAGCTTTCATGAATATCAATATTAACCTTTGAACCATAATTATTTAGTGAAATCTACGAAGCCGGAGGCAATAGTCAAGTTCTCACTTTCCGGGAGAGACGGCGATTCGAATCGATTCCAACTGAGCTCAGGGGGTATTCCCAACACACACCCAAAGCGGGCGGATCGAGTCGCCTTAGGTTACTCTTCGTACAACTCAGGCACAGGCCCGGTTATCACGTCGGCAAGACCGGAAAGTCGGATAGCCAGGATGTTCAAGTCATGCAAACCCAAGGACGACGCCAGGACAGTTAGATATGCTTGCCCTTGGTCTAGTATGCCGCTATCCCGCGAATTGCCCAACCGCCGCCCGCGTTCCCGTCTTGAGTTGAACTAACGAGTTTCGCGGTCAGACGCTCGGGTCTGGCCAGCTATGTGAGGGGCTGCGCTCAACATGACCAAGAACGGACGACGCTTCCAGTCCTTAAACCGGCATGCATGGGGTCCACTGTCCCTGCCCGGCCTTCCTTTCAAAATTAACACATGGTTCATGTTCCACGATAGCACATATAGCCAACCGTGACCAGAGAGTAACCACCTATAACTCGCGGATGACAGGAAATCACCCGACTTCTACCGGTCTAAGCAGGGCTAAGCATTTGCATCGCTCCTAACCTAGACATAGGATTCAGGATATAAAATATATACTGGACAAGGATAGGATAAATGCAACAACATCTTCAACCAACTCCTAAACTTAATGCAATAAACAACATAAAGTACTCAAGTGCATTTTATAAAACTTGGGAACTTAATATGCTCCGGGGCTTGCCTTTCACAAAAGTAGCAGGCTCGTGATTCGGGCACTCAGTTAGTTCTTCTTCTCCGACGGAGTTGCTTTCGCCGGCTACTCCCTGATCCTCCTCCTGGTGCTCCGGCTGCAGGTCCCCGAACTCCAAGACCGTTACCCCCTTCGGCGAACCTATTGAATGCAATTGCATAAATGAGCACAAAGGATGCAAAAGATGACCAAGTAAGAGAGTGAATAACAGCAACAACACTAAACCTCCAGCTGAGGTGATGACTCTATTCAAATCACTTTAAGTTACAGAGTAGGTGCATATCTCCTCTCTAAACAAGATTGAACACTCACCAAGCAAGTCAAGGTATAACTTTTCATCATCTGTTAAGGACATACAACCTGCACCTAATCACGTGTATAAATTAGCAAAGCATCTACAAGATATATGTCACACACACAAGGGCAAGTATTCAAAGCAAACACATTTCAGGATTTCTGTCCTACACAAAGCAGCTGAAAGAAGTGACTGTAACTGGAGTTCTATAAATCCAATTGACATGTATGAGGACATTCTGGAAAGCTCATGAAATTGTCTACAACTCTTATTTAGACATTACAGACAGATTCACAATCCAAAAATGCCAAACAATCAGCTTTCCCAGATCTGTCCAGAAATTCCAGAGAGGAACCCTTCCTCTGGAACCTCACAAGATAATACCATAACTCTTAAACTACTCCACCAAATGCTTTCAAATTTTAACAGCAACTAGATAATGAAATTATCTACCACTTTTCTATTGACCACAAAGTCCGAAAACACCATCTAAGCTATGCGACAACAAAAAGTATCACCAGCTGTCCAGAAAAGCTTAAATTGAGAATTAATTATTTACTCATGTTCAAACTTACAATTCAAGCTCACCCAACCTGACCAAAAGTTAAAACATGACTAATGATCAACAGAAAACCTAACAAGCCATTCTAAAACATTAATTAAAACACCTTTTTCATTTAATTTCATTATTTAAGGGCACAAATGAGCACATAGTAAAACTGCCCAGAAAATTCCATAAAAATTACAGTAGACTACTTATAACTCATATAGACCACAGTTCAAATTTCACAGTAAAGTACTAAGTACAACTTCCTGTACCAAAAGAACAAGCCACACAAGCTTAAAGATGGGAAATTCACAATTTCATTTGAAAAGTATCAAACAACAGATTTATAATTTTTCTTAGCATTAAGATAGCACCAAGATACAATGTCCCAAGTTTCACCTCATAAACATGCATACAGAAAACATGGTAAATATATTACCAAACAATGCCTAAAATCAACTTATTTAGCAAACTGCTCTGCAAAACAGGGATACATGCCAAACAATATTTTTCATAGGCAGGGTAGGTCAAAACAAAACTAACCTCACAGGTTTCACATTTTTAGCATCAATTTATAATTAGTTATGCATTAAACCACTTTTCAATGCCTAGAACAAAATAAATAGATCAAACAAGATTTACTGCAGAACATGGCATATTTCATATTTTTATTAAAAACTAGACATTCAGAGGAGTCCAACAAAATTTGAATCACCTCAATTGGACATTCCTAGCTCCAGTTATGAAATAAACAAAATTCAAGCTTTTTCTGGAAAATATAAAAAGAAAACCTAATCCTACGCTGGCTGACACGCGGGGCCCAGGAGTCAACGGACCCACACGTCAGCCAGACCAGACAGAGCAGCGGCGGCGGCGGATTTTGACCGCGACAAGCTCGCCGCCGGCGACTTCTCCGGCGAAACCAACACCACAGACGTGCTCCCCGTGATATGGCGCGCCGATTGAGGTAGGTAGCGGGGACTGAGGCTGACCGGAGCATGGTCGGGCGGCGCGCGCCATTGCCGGCTCCGCAATGTCGCGCCAATTGGGCGTGGAATAGGGTTCGGGGGGTCCTATGCGAAGCTAGGGTTTCGGATTACGCGGGCGTTGAGCCCTCCGGCCGCTCGGCCGCGTGCGAGGCAATGGCGGCGGCGAGAGCCTTGGGCGGCGTGCTCCGTTCGCTCGCTAGCCGGAACCCTAAGTGGCCTAACCAATTAGAGCTACGCCAACTACGACTCATGACGACCCTAAGACAGGACACGAGCGAGAGCGAGAGAGGCGGAGCACGCCGCCGAAGCGAAGCTTCGAAGCTCGCCGGGCGCCCCGGCGATGGCGACAGCGGAGCGAGCAATGTGAGCTCACCGATGGATGGATGATGGCGCTATCTGGGTCGTGAAAGAGGATGTCATGGTGGAGCTACCGACGGTGGCGATTTGGAGGCGGTGCTGTGGTTGGGGTGCTCGCCGGGCGGAGTCACGGCAGAAAGCCGGCGTCCCGCCTCCTTCTTCCTCCGCCCGCGAATGTGATGGCAAGGGAGGCGAGTGAGGGCGAGAGAGGGCCTCGGCGGCGTCCGGGCGATGTGGGAGGCGTCGCCGTGCCACGACGGCCCTGACGCTGCCGGCCCGGGCGCCCGGCGTACGGACGCCAAGTGGCGCGCCTGGTTTGGCGCCGGTCGGCCACCTCCCCCTTTCTCTCGAATTAAATTCAAACGAATCCGACCGAAACCGCTATGTTCAGCAGAGCATAACTCAAAAACTAAGCCGAATCGAGCAAACTTCAGTAATAGGAGTTGTAGTTGGATAGGTGGTCTACAACTTTGCTTATATGAGCTTCCTCTGGTTCTGCTTGGTTTGCAAACTACAAGGCCGTGAATCAACCTAAAAACAAACTGGACAGCACCTAGGACTTAGCCAATTTTCAGAGATCCAAAACAGCACTGTTTTTGGTGTTAAGGTGCAATTTTGAGCAACTTGGGCACATTTTCAGAGCTTGAGCCTTAAACAAAGTTTGTTCTCCATAAAATTATCTACAACTTTGTTTTAGGGTGCACAGCCATGCAAAGTTTCTAACTTGCACTTTCTAAACAGTCAAAGCAAACAGCTCTAGGAGTCATACAAAGTCAAACCAACACTTAAGAGCATCATTAGGCAGTTTGATCAACATGAACAATGTTCCATTAAGTGTCCTAAACATCATTGAACTACTGTAGAGCATATTTGACACTGTTACATATCATGGCATAGTATCAACAAGCAAGGCAAGCATAGAATGACCATCACAGGAGTTGCAACATGAAAAATGCATAATGACTTGTCATGTATATGCATATATGAGATGATGATGATGCTCATGATCAGTTCATGCAGGTGATTTAGTAGACCAAACACCAGAGGTGTTACAGAGATGGTTCGGGGCAAGCCGCACATCGACCACGTGGAGCAGTTCTGCGACGCCTGCGTCCTTACCAAGTCGAGGCAGCTCCCCTTCCCTCGTCGGGCCGGCTTCCGCGCCACGGAGAAGCCGGAGCTCGTGCACGGCGACCTCTGCGGGCCCGTGACCCCGGCCACACCTGAGGCCGGCGCTACTTCCTACTACTCGTCGGCGGCGTCTCCCGCTACATGTGGGTTGTCCTCCTCGACAAAGAAGGCGGCCGCGGTGGACGCCATCAAGCGCCACCAAGCTTGCGAGAAAGGAGTGCGGCCGCAGCTTCGAGTGCTACGCACCGATAACGGAGGCGAGTTCACGGGCGGCCGAGTTCGGGCGCGGCTTCTTGCGCCGACGAAGGGATCCAGCGCCACTTCTCCGCCCCGTACACCCCTCGGCGAGAGCGGGTCGTCGAAAAGGGAACCGCACGGTGGTGGCCACCGCCCGCGCCCTCCTCAAGCGCATAGGGATCTTTGGCGATCTACTTGGGAGAGGCGGTGATGAACGAGTCCACATCCTCAACCGCTCGCCCACCAAGGCACTCGATGGCAAGACGCCTTACGGGGCGTGGCACGGGCGCAAGCCGGCGGTCAACTACTTCCGCGTCTTCGGCTGTCTCGCGTTCGTCAAGGAGCTTGGCCACGTTGGCAAGCTCGACGACCGGAGCACTCCCCGGGTCTTCATCGGCTACCCCGACGGCGTGAAGGGCTATCGCATCTTCGAACCCGAGACACGGTGATGCGATGCGCATCACACGTGACGTGGTGTTCGACGAAGGGCGAGGCTGGACATGGGGCAAGATGGTCGACGACGGATCGGCTTCGACACTTGGCGACTTCGTCGTCGACTACGTCCACTTCGAGGGAGCTGGGGGAGCTAGCAGCTCATCTTCACCGAGCTCGTCTACCTCTACACCACGCTCGCCATCGGCTCCGGCGAGTCCACCGCTGGCCACACCCCGTGCTGCTACACCGGAGCCTGCTGCCACGTCCCGCGCCTCTGCTACGCCCCGTGCTTCTACACCGGAGGCGCCTGCAGCCCCTCATGCTCCTACACCGGGCCCGTCTGTACCAGCTACACCGCGCTCTCCACTGGTGCTCACTTCACTAGGATCGACTTCACTTGCTTCGGTCCACGACGAGCAGCGCACGGTGGAGTTCGCCCCTCCGCTACCGCACCATGGACGACATCCTCGGTGAGCAGCCCGTCCCCGAGCTTGCTCAGCACGACTTCGAGGCGGAGCTACTCCTCGCCGTCGACGACGACGAGCCCCGCTCTTTTGCTGAGGCGGGGGGAGACGCGGCTTGGCGGGCCGCGATGAAGGAGGAGATGGACTCCGTCGAGCGGAACCGCACTTGGGAGCTTGCTGATCTTCCGATCGGCCACTGCGCTATCACTCTTAAGTGGGTGTTCAAGCTGAAGAAGGACGAGTCCGGGGCGGTGATCAAGCACAAGGCAAGGCTGGTGGCTCGTGGCTTCGTCCAGCAGGAGGGAGTCGACTTCGACGACGCCTTCGAGCCTGTTGCGCGGATGGAGTCCGTCCGGCTCCTCCTCGCGCTAGCTGCCCAGGAGGGCTAGCGGGTGCACCACATGGACATCAAGTCGGCCTTCCTCAACGGCGACTTGAAAGAAGAGGTCTACGTACGCCAGCCGCCGGGATTCATCATCCCCGGCAAGGAGGGCAAGGTCCTCCGCCTGCGCAAGGCCCTCTACGGCTTGCGGCAGGCACCGCGAGCTTGGAACGCCAAGCTGGACTCCACCCTCAAGCAAATGGGGTTCCCGCAGAGTCCTCACGAGGCCGCCGTCTACCGGCGGGGCAAGGGAGGCAATGCCCTGCTGGTGGGCATGTACGTCGACGACCTAGTGATCACCGGCACCAAGGAGAAGGAGATCGAAGCATTCAAGGCGGAGATGAAGTCCGTCTTCCAGATGAGCGACCTCGGCCTTCTCTCCTTCTACCTGGGGATCGAGGTCCACCAGGACAGCTCCGGCATCTCGCTTCGCCAGACTGCCTACGCCAAGCGGATCGTTGAGCTGGGTGGCCTCACCGGCTGCAACCCAGTTCACACTCCCATGGAGGAGAAGCTGAAACTGAGTCAGGAGAGCACGGTAAAGGAGGTGGACGCGACGCAGTACCGGCGCATTGTGGGGAGTCTCCGCTACCTCGTCCACACGCGCCCAGACTTGGCGTTCGCCGTGGGCTACGCCGGGCGGTTCATGCAAAATACCAACGACGGAGCACCAGCAGGCCGTGAAGAGGATCCTCCGCTACGCCTTGGGGACCTCCGACTACGGCTTGCGCTACCCGAGGTGCCCCGGAGCGGCGCACTTCATTGGGTACAGCGACAGCGACCACGCCGGGCGACATCGACACGAGCAAGAGCACGAAGGGGACGCTATTCTTCCTCGGCAAGTGTCTCGCGAGCTGGGCAGTCCATCAAGCAGCAGGTGGTGGCTTTGTCGAGCTACGAGGTGGAGTACATCGCTGCCACTACCGCTTCCACACAAGCGCTTTGGCTGGCCCGTTTGCTGGGTGATCTCCTTGGGACGGAAGCTGAAGCAAAGGTAACTCAAGGTGGACAAGAAGTCTGCCTTTGGCTTTGGCGAAGAACCCGTCTTCCACGAACGCAGCAAGCACATTCGAGTGAGGTACCACTTCATCGGGAGCTGCTTGGAGGAGGGGAGCGTCAAGGCTGGGTACATCAACACCTCGGATCAGCTCGTCGACTTCCTCACCAAGTCTCTCGGGCGAGTCAAGTTCCGTGAGCTCGCACCAGGATTGGGATGGCCAAAATCTACCCGGAGGCGATGCACAAGACTTAGGGGAGATTGATAGCTTAAGTTTGTGCTTATCTTAGGAGTAGGTGGTGCTTAGTTAAGCATCTTATCTATTAGGAATATGTTTGTCTACTTTCTTAATTACTGCTTTACCCTTGCTTGGCTCTCAAGAAGATGCCTATATGTATCCCCAACCTGCCATGGGTTTTCTTTGGCTAAGTTAATACAGAAACTTCCCCAAATCCTTGATTTGGTTCCAACAATATAAAGCAAGAAGTTGGGCATATAGTTTTCAGATGGAAATAGCCTTAAACAAAGGGCAAAATAGAGAAAACAATTTGTATACCTGATTCATAGTTTAGATATTCAGTCACACTAATTGTCTTCAGCAAAGTCCAGTTGTCACCAGTTCCAAGTAGTGTAGAGGGGAACATGACCTGAAGAATCAGTTTTTGTATGTCTATAAAGTAAGATTCTGTGAAAAGAAGAATTGCTATGCTTTTGCGCTTGCACATATATCAAAAAGTCGGAAGTTTGTGAAAGATGTGGAGCCTTGAATTAGGTTGTACTATAGAGTTGCCAAAGGTATCTTACCGTGTGGAACGGAACATTGTCTTTGCCCATGAACTGGTATAACTCAACATTATCTGGGTTCTTCCACCACTTTTCCCATTCAGCCGTGTTGTATTGTGTTCTCTGAAAGCCAATTATTCTCCAGTAATTTCCGGAATATGTCGTGGCAGATCTCCGTCTGCTGCGGCGACGACGTGCGGCCGAAGTGGTCGAAGCTGATGCCGAACCACTCGTACACCTCCCTGTGGACGGCGTGTACCTGTCGCAGATCTCCCGCGGCGAGCAGCGCTCCTCCATGGCCCTGGTCTCGGTGGCCGTGCCGTACTCGTCGGTGCCGCAGACGAAGAGCACGTTGTCGCCCCGGAGGCGGTAGTAGCGCGCGTAGACGTCGGCGCTGAGCACGCACCCGACCAGGTTGCCCAGGTGCGGCACGTTGTTCACGTACGGCAGCGCGCTCGTCACCAGCACGTTCCGCCGCCCCTCCATGGGCAGCACGACCTTCTTCTCAAGGCCCTGCTGCCCTGACGCCGCCGTCTCCGTCTCTGTCTCTGCCATTAGCGCACGCAGCTCTGCTTCGCCGCACACTCGCAGCGTCGCGTCCCACGCCTTCGACTCGCCTGCGCTTACACAAAAAATTGCAGCTTGTGTGTTTGTCACCCACGGTTCCGGTTGGTCTCTGTATTTATATTGGTCCCTGGGAGCAGGACTCGGCGTCTCGGCCTATGGCTCCTGCTGAACGCTGATTCAGCGGCTTCTTGGCATGCAAGGAAGCAGCAATTCTGTGACTTTGACCGTTCGACAGACTTTTTTTTTTTTACATTTGACTTTAATTTTTTCTTTCACCTTTATAGCACCACCACGTATAGCTCAGTCATCGTCAGTTTGCTGCAATCGTTAATCCAACCTTTGTAGAGCCGGTCCAAAATCTTGTCAGGCCTATTTCAACAACCATCTAATTCAACATCCCGTAGTTTACATGATTATATACGGTATTTAAATAATTTTTTAGAAATATGTTTTGAATCATGTATCTGTGTTTTCTAAAAAGATCGAAGTTTATATGTTCTTACTTACTACGATCGCGTATTGACGTGATACTCTTTTTTTTTGACAATAGGTAATTGCTAGTATTACCAAGGGGCTTAGTCAAACTAGTAACGTGCACAAACTGTTGCAAGTCACTTTTGACGCCATAAAATAGAGTCCAGCATAAAGGCATAAACTACCCTCACATTTAGCTCATAAAAGTTGATGAGCTTAAGCTTAACATTATTCATTAGAGCATCTCCAACAGTTTTCTATCTTAGGTTGCTATTTTTATTTTTTTGGCAAAAATAGAAAAAACCTTCTCCAACAGTTCCCATCCTAGGTTGTCATTTATCCCAAGTAGAGAAAAGAGTCTCCAAGCACGCATATATACGTGCTCGACTCTGAGCGCACATCCATTCATATTGGAAGAGGTGGAAGGGCATAAAAATAATTTTATTCCTTTCTCAGGGTTCCTGATGTAAGAAAAGGTGGAAGGGTATAAAAACAATTACGTTTCTCTCTTAGGGTTCCTGATGTAAGTTTTGAAGAGATAGAAGGACATAAATATAATTTTGTTTATCTCTTAGGATTTCGATATAAGTTAGATCTGAGTTTGGCGAGTGAATTATGCTAAAAACTATTGGAGATGAGCTCTTTTTTTTTTTTTACTTGGCATATCTTTTTAAGAGTTGGGAAAACACAAGATTTGTCAACTAAAATCTAAGAAACTTTTGGAGATGCTCTAAGTAGTTTTAACTCACTAGAGACCACGACCAATGCAGAGAGCAATAACCATTAGCCCTAGTAAAAAACTAAAGTCCATATATTTAGACGCCCATGGGAGCGAATTTTTTAGGATTTAATGGCATTATGTTTTTAGTGGTATGCAATATTTCACAGTGAAGTGTCTGTGATGACTTCATCAATCTCGATGATTTATTGATCTAGTCTCTGAAGAAGCTTGCTGGGGTATGATTTGCATGTGTGCATTTATAGGGGTGAGTTTGCATGCGTTGTGAGTGTCTGCGTTTTACGGTGTAATAGAAAAACAATGAACGAGAGCCACCGCAACCTCGTCCATAACACGAGCAACTCTTGGTCAATTGTTCCTATAGATCCATTCATCTCCCTCTCCTCATCACGTAGAGTATTTGTTTTTTTCTTCATGGAACATTTCCCATCCTTGGGACAACACCAATAGAGGCAGCACCTAATGTTAATCTCAACATAAAGTTGTGCTCCACAGCAACGTTAAAGATTTACCTGACAAGATAGCGGGACTTCGATGACTTAGTAAGATTTACCTGACAAGATAGCGGGACTTCGATGACTTAGTCACTTATTTCTGATAGAATATTTGAAATGAACGCAATAGAAGGATTTTTTTATAGCAATTATCAAAGCAATTTTCCCTCAAAAAAAATTATCAAAGCAATTTTTGGACACCGTCTTTCTCATAAAGGAAGCTATATATAGAAGTGTATAGTCGAGCAATGTTTTCAAACTGTTTCTAGTTGCTTGGTCTCTTTTGTATGTACACATTTAGTAGTCCATTTTCCTTCTTTTTTCTTCTCTCTCTGCAGTGGATCACGAATAAGTGGTCAGCCGGCTGTAAGCCGTGCTGGCTGCTTGATCAGTTTTTGTTCTATTTTATTTTCTCTACTATAAAAACGATAGAAAACTTTTGCCGCCCGTTCAAAAAAATTCACATATTTGCTACCGCAAGTAATCATGGATATCAGATGGATAACCTGTGTCTATGAGCCCATCGGCCTGTAGATTTAAATGAAAGAATATCGATCCTAGGTATGTCTGAACTAGTTTATGAAGAGTATCTAATAAACTACTATATGAAATTGATTAGTTAGCTCAAAAAACTAATTAAACATATAATAAAGATATAACTATGTAGCAACATTGGTATAGAAAGGGCTACTATATCTTTGTTGGGAAACCTCTATAGTCTCGGACCGCAAATCTAGGACTAAAGGATGCGGGCTAGGAAATCAGAACTGAAGGGGTACCTTTAGTCTTGGTTTATGGACTAAAAGTTACTTTTTCTTTCCTTTTCTTTTAGGGTTTTCTTTTTCTTTTATGGTTTCATTTCAATCCAATTTCGTATTTTATACTGCTAATATATATGACATCGAAGTTTCTGTTTGAGCATGATAAGCATAATATATATACGTACACACAAAATGTATGAAACTATACATATTATTTTAAAAGCTTGTACATGGAACTGTACATAAGCTAATAAAAGCTTACCTATTTGGGATTGCATTAAATCTAGCTCTGTCAGGAAGCTTAGGATCTAATTTTCCGCCATTGTAGTATACTCTCCGTTGCAAGCTAAGTCAAAACCTAGTTACAAAACTGTACTCTGCCTTGATCGGATTGAGTCGATCCTAGCTAATTAAATCCTGTCTAGCGCTTGAAGTATGTCATCCCTGAGATCCTCAAACTTCTCTATCCCAAAACTGAACCTCACCATGTTGTCCTTGATCCCGTTCTTGGCCTTCTCCTCCTGGCTGTGTCCCCAGAATGACATGACCGCCGGCTGCTGCACCAGGCTCTCGCACCCGCCTAGCGAGGTGGCGATGAAGGGGATTTCCAGCGCATCGACAAAGCTCATGGTGCCATGCAAGTCCGCCTTCAGCTCGAAGCTGACAACGCCTCCGTAGCCGGACATCTGCCTCGTCGCAACCTCATGCCAGGGGCTGCTCTCCAGCCCAGGGTAGTGCACCCGCTCGACCTTTGGATGGCGCTCCAGCATGCGTGCCATGCGCAGTGCCGTGCTGTTGTGTGCCTCCACACGGAGCGCCATCGTCTTGAGCCCACGGATCACCATGTACGCCGCGTTTGGAGAGATGGCGCCACCGAGATCGTGGTGCCAAGCGCGTATCCTGGAGATGAGCTCCTGTGAGCCGCTGACGCATCCGGCGATGGCGTCGTGGTGGCCGGCCATGTATTTGGTGGCGGAGTGCAGGACAAGGTCGGCGCCGAGGGTGAGCGGCTTCTGGTTGATGGGCGACGCCATGGTGCTGTCGATGCACACCAGAGCACCCTTGCGGTGGCACAGCTCAGCCACGCGCCTGATGTCCACGCACTTGAGCGTCGGGTTCGTCGGAGAGTCGGCGTAGAAGAGGGTCACGTCGTCGTTCTCGTCAAGAACGGCCCTCAGCGACTCCATGTCGTCGAGGTCGATGAATGTGGACCGGATGCCCATCTTGGAGAGCTTGTCACGGATGAACGCGCGCGCCTCGCTGTAGACGTCGGTGGTGGTCACCACGTGGCCACCGGGCGGGACGAGGGCGAGGAGCGTCGTTGTGATGGCGTTCATGCCGGAGGACGTGACCAGCGTCGCCTCGGCTCTCTCCAGCGCGCTGATCTTCTCCTCCAGCACCTTCACCGTCGGGTTGCTGTACCGCCCGTACTCGAAGCTGTGGCGCCGCCCTTCCTTGAAGGCGATCAGGTCCTCGGAGCTCTTGAACCAGTGCGTCGTGCCGCTCACGATCGGGGTGGCGATCGAGTCAGTGGCAGTGCCACCCACGTCCGCGTCCTTCTTCCCGAGCTGCTTCTCCCCAGCGTGCACGGCGAGGGTCTCGTCGGAGGCGCGCCTTGCTCTTGGAGCGTCACCGGCGGCGGTGACCAACTCTTGGAGCAACGACTCAGGTGCTGAGCACAAGGGGGCCGAGACGCGCTTGTGCCTGGGAGATTGGAGCGGCTGTGCAAGGCAGCGCTGGTGCCTCGGGAGTGAGCTCGTCTTGACAAGCCTGCTGGTGGATGGAGCCATGGCCGAGCTTCTGGTGGTTGTCTGATCAACAACTCAAACAAAAGATTAACAGGATCGGAGCTGATTTAGGTTCGCGCTTGTCTTGTCTGCACAGGATGGAGCTAAGGCAAAGAAGAGGATCGAGCTTATCAGTTGTGTGTGTTCTGTTGCCTCGCTTAACTCCAAGCCAAGCATATTTATGGCTACAAAAATACGCGCGTGGACTATCTTCACGCGTGGGCGCCGCTGCCCGCCGGGGATTAAATTTTGGATGACATGAGTTTCTTGTGCTCTTCTACTAAGGCTCCATGCATGATGATGAGTCAAAACTCAAAAGCGAGTGTAGCTGGATCAGTACGCGTGTCCGCCGCTGTACAAGACAGGGGGTTGTTGGGGGGGGTGGGTGGTGGACAACAAACCATGTGAAATTGTTAGTAGTAGTAATAAAATTTGAGGGGAGCAGGTATGACGATGTAGAAAACACGAGGCTTTTGCGAGGAAGAAGACAAAATAATTAGGAGCAGAATCAGCGACGCCACCTTGAATCTGCCCCTTGTCCCAAGTGACGGACTGAATGCAGCGCCGCCGCCACATGCAGGAAATAGTGTTTTGTATGTAGTCATCCGTGTTCTTTGTATTTAAATCGACAACAATAAAGAAGCATCCTATTTATTTGAGAAAAAAGAAAAAAAATAGAGAAGCATCCATTAATTGTATATTGTGCTGTGCATCAATAAGATGAAATTAAGAGAGAATTTCCTTCTTTATTAATTTTATTCAAAGGCATACAAATTGTTAAAAATTTAGACGATTTCACGAGCAATTTAATCCAGAAAATAGGAACAATTAAAAGGTTTGTGACATCGCGTATGTGCTTATGTGATCTAACAGTTGCATATATATGGATGATGCTAATGAGAAAAACATGATCATGAACCTTAACGGAAAGACAAAGTTCACATAAGCATACCCAGTGGCATTGCAAAATTGCGCTAGTCGACATAGCGCCTAGTGATGTAATCGTCCCGTTCGACAGTGCAGAGAGGTTGCAGTGCCGATCATCCGAGACGCCACCGGAAGAAGTCTAGCGCGAGTAGTCGTCCTACCAACGACACTTCCCAAAAACGTGATCGCTCGTCTTCACCAGAGCAGGTGAACTCCGATGACGGTGGGCATTCAGAAGGCTCTACTAGTCCAGAACCTGTGCATGCAAGCTCTGGGACGGGGAAACTTTGGGGTAGCGAAGATGTGGTGGAACTATGAAGAAAGACTGACGGGAGTAGAATCCCATTTGTGCCGAAACGGGGACAAGGAAGAGACACAGACGGAAGATGGAGAGACTCATCCTAGATCTCATCCCAGCAGAAACAGCCGAAATGGAAAGGATCAATACCTATCAAAATAAAAACAGAAGTAACTCATGTGATCATGTTAATTGACTGGCAAAACCAAATCATCCTGTCTGTCCACTCGTTGACCGTGCCCATGCCCACGCTCACGACCATGGCCAGGCGTGCACGCACGTGTGGCACGCCAAGATCCTTTTTTCAACTTCTCAATATTGACGGATAAATTTGTGCTATATAAGTTGAGTCAACGTCAAGTCAAATTCCTATGTGAAGCACGTAATATATCCAATAGAAATTACTCTCTCTATTCAATGGAAAGAAAGGGTCAAGAGAGAGTTCAATTGGGCTAATCTAAATTTTCTGGCAGCAATTGAAACCTATTGTTTAGTCCATGTACACCTTATGCCTAGATTGTGTTTCTAGGTTACGCACAAAGTTTTGCATCCTCGGTTTCAACCCTATATTATCATAACAATCCTAGCTATTTTAAAATATGGATATAGTTCTCAATTCTAAATACTCAAAGTAAAGAGAAGGTTGGGAATGTGGTGATGTTTTTCTCAGGTATCAGAAGTTAGCACTCCCCAATAGTTCACGTTAGAGCACCTACACAAGGTTATTGCTCCTCTTCAATCCACGCAAGGACCAAGTGCATACCACTCTGGCACGGTGAATCATCCAAACCGTTTACACTATGTGTTGGGGCATCCACAAGCTACACTAGGTGAACACCAAGCTGCCCATCACCACGAAGCCATCTAGGTAATGCCAATCACGAGTAACAAGCAGAAACTCTCGTTTA
Organism: Chrysopogon serrulatus; assembly: GCA_015844335.1. Classification (NCBI taxonomy): domain Eukaryota; kingdom Viridiplantae; phylum Streptophyta; class Magnoliopsida; order Poales; family Poaceae; genus Chrysopogon; species Chrysopogon serrulatus. The sequence continues at coordinate 121,688 of JADLZL010007004.1, read as the reverse complement.
ATCCAAACAAGCCTAATGAGAAAAGTGGATGCACACTTGCTACTCCCTATGCACCAATGAGACCCTTAGTCTTCCAATTATCAAATCTCAATGATCCTACTAGGCATGAACCCCCTTTGCTCTCTAATGTATGCTATAAGCTGAAACAAATGGCAAGAGAGGTGACTTGGACGAGAGCTACTACACTAGCTATTATAACTCCTCTGCATAGAAACACAGAGACACCAGACACCATTCTATGCCCTATATTGGACCAATGTGCAAGGGTCCATGTCTTCAATGGTCACAGAACCAGCTGTTATAGAACCTTGTAACACATGGTCTGATGAGCCCCATTGGACCAGTTTGATGTACTGAATTGCTCTCTACAAGCCATCGGACCGTGGACTCTTTGGTCGATGCTCCACTGCTACTCTTGGTCCGATGCCTTGCAGAGCAAAAAAAACCCTAGCTGACAGTGGTGAATCTATCTGGGGGGGGGGGGCTCCAGCCCCTAAAGCACCTAATTAGCACTAAAATTACTGTAGCAAAAACATAAAATCACCATTAAATCTTCATGCAAATCAATATATCCATTATTTTAGTCCCTGCTTGTCTCCCATCCTACATCCGCCACTACTAGCTGATGACCATGCAACGCATGGTCTGATGGACACCTGGGCTAGGGTCCAATGATCACTGATCCCTAGCTTGCTCTGCCTATATGCATCGGACCACAACCTTTATTGGTCTGATGGCCCCTTGAGATAGCGGCTCAAGCCCCAGGCAACCGCTCACTTCTAATTCAAAATCTTTTGTGAATGAGGTTGATTCCAAATTATTATAGGGCCTTCTCAAAGCTACATAGTGCTAAATTTGATAAATATACATCATATCTAAACTATTAGACTCATCTAGGTCAAGGTACTAGTTCATACCTTTATAATACGGTTAAAAGGAAAATAAAGTCCTAAACTACTTTAAGTGTATCATATACCATGATGAGTCAAAAGTGTATATATGATATCAAGCTCATCACTTAATCAACAAACATGTACTAGGAACAAACCATGTGATATCGTTAGTAATAATTAAATTGAGGGTGCAGTTTAGGCGATGTAGAAAACACGTCCACTACCTAGCCAGAACAAATTGAAGGTTCTTTTGCGAGGAAGAAGGTAGAATAACTAGGAGCAGGAGCTGTCGGTGGTTGTAGAAGGATCAGCGCCACCTTTGGAATGTGCTCCTTTTCCCATGTGAATGACTGACTGCAGCACCACCGCCGCAATGCATATTGACATGCCACAGCCGAAACTGATATAGATGGAGGAAATACAATGTTTTGGAGTTTTGGATGTAGTCGTCCGTGTTCTTTTTTATTTGAATCCCTACAACGTACACACTCCTCATTACTTTCCCGTTAATAGTAAAGCATCCATTTTGTGCTGTGAATCAATAAGATGAAATTAAGAGAGACTTTCCTTCGTTATTAATTTTATTCAAGGCATAGAAATTACCGCACTAACAGTACATTGATTTATAAAGATAAAGATAGTTGCTTCGTACGCCAAAACTTATAATGGTTACTTTGCTTCGCTCTACTAGTGCACCGTTCAAAATTATAAGACATTTTAGCATTTCTAGATATATATAGGTTTTTTCTATACACTTAGATATGCACTATGTCTACATAAATACCAAAAAACAACATATCTAGAAAGGCCAAAATGATATCTACAACAGAGGGTGTAGTACTTTGGTGCTGGAGTGCCTTGGTAAATTTGGTTGGCAAAATCAGAAAATGATCACCTTTTGGAATTGTAATTATAGAAGCAGTTGGTCTTGCAACCATGTCTACAGTGGAGCCTGCCTAACGAGGCTCGTGACTCCCTCGCTTGCGAGTCGAGCACCTCCGCCGCCCCCCCCCCCCCCCCAGCGTCCACCACTGTTACTCTCTAATATCTCACTGGAGGTAGGAGGAAGTGGAGGTCCATCATTTTTAATCAGTTTTCCTTTAAACCGAATCTTTAGGGATAAGATCTTTTTATGCCAAGTTTGTTGGTATTGGAGATTTATCTCCTCCTCTCTGATGACGGTGGGAGGGAAGGTGAAATCGTTTTCTCCATGGCTGTTGTGTTGAAGATGAGGGTGACAACAATGGAGTCAGCATCCTCACTGGTATGACGACATCGGAACTTTTATTTCCAAACGGCGAGATCAAGCGGAGATGGTGTCACTGCTATGGAATAATTTTCTCCGGTCTCTTTTTTGTTTTATTATGGTTAAATCTGGCCATGATGAATGATTAGGAATAATAACTTTTAGATCAGTTTTCCTCATTCTTCAGTAGTAGAAAGAAGAAAAAAGACACTACAAACAAGAAGTTTTTCAACTCCGCCTACATGAAGGCCTTTTACCGAGTGCTTGACTGTGCGGTCATCCATATTGTAAAGCATTGTACAAGTTTGTTTTTGAGATCTGAAGCTGTTTATAGCGTGGATATAATTTGGATGAAAATTAGTTTCTAGAAATTTATATTCTAGAGTGCTTTTAACGTGTTGATATACCCACCTATTATCTAATATAATTCTTCTTTCGTCACAAAAAAAAAAACTCCCAATAACAAGGCATCTCTAGCTAGAAATCATTTTTAGAGTATTTTTATGAGAAAAATTGTACATTTGCTCGGAAAAAAGAGTGGGCTTCACAAATTTATTAAGCATGGGCTTTGCAAAAATTCTAGCAAAAAAAAGTGCTCTTTGTTTTCTCTACCATTTTACTTCTTTTTCTCATTTTTGCAAATGTCACACACCCAATGTGAGCAGTGACAAATGTCGCAATAAACAGGCCTATCAAGCCTGCTTAGGCCCAAGAAGGAGGCGCCACCGCGCTTGCAACCGCCCTAGGGGCCTCGCGGCCCACCCTAGGTGGTGCGTGTGCCCAGGAGCAGGAGCGGCGCGGACACCGCCGCCGCCTTCCTTCAGCATCATCTGCAACTACCATATCTAGATATTAGTTAATTTGGAATTATTGAATAAATTAGGAAAGGAGAATCCATCTGTTATAAGGATCTCTCGAGATTGCTTAGCGGTTAAGTTAAAGGTTGCTTAGGTTAAGTTAAAGGTTGCTTAGGGGCTAAGTCTACTCGAGACTATAAATACAAGGAGTTTGTATCTTGATCAGTTTAAGAAAGTAATTGGGCGAAAGCTCTCTTATTCCAGCTCTCCATCTCTCAGGCTCTCTCTCCCTCTCCTCCCCACACCGTGCGCCGCCCACGCCGCCCCCCGCCCTGCGCCGCTGCTTGCCGCACGCCACCAGCCCTAGGGCGCCACCGCACTAGGCCCCTTGTGCCGCACCTCCATCCCCTCCCTCTCCTCCTCCAATCTACCACGCCCAATCCACCCTCCCCGCCACGTGTGTTACAACTGGTATCACGAGTCCAAGAGGGTTCATAGATTGAATCTGTGGTAGCCATTGTTGACCTCGAGAAGCTGATCCGTGACCTTGATAACCGCCTCCATGCCTTGGAGCAAGAGCTTGCCTCCATGGGTGCCCCTACGATGCTCGCCAATGTCTCCGCGCGCGTCAACGACTTCACCAACCATCAAGATCGCAGATGGGATGCCCGCGGAACTTACCCGCAGGAAGGAGCTCCTGTTGGCCAAGATCGAGGACGCCATCAACATCTTGGAGGTGAGTCCGAATGAATCTGCTAAATCCCTTACTCACGTTTATGAGCAACGCCCCTTGCCTTGCTGGAGAAGAGCACGGCGCCACCGACACCTGTGGCTCGGCCCCCGATGACACCAGCACCGATCGTCAGCAACACCGTTGTCACTATGGCTCGGGCCAAATCAGATCTAGACGCCACCATTGATGACAATCTTCCTGTGGAGAAACAACTAGTGGAAATCGTCACCGACAAATTCTTCATCAACACCATGATGGAGGAACCAGTCGCCATCGGCACTCAGCCGGGCGACGTCGCCATCACCTCGCTGGGCGCTGTGGAGGAGCGTGCTATCACGGGCACAGTTGCCTTCATTAGCAAGGAAACGGTCATTAGCAATAATTCACCGTCGACAACAGATCTAACTGAGCCAGAAGATACTGGAGATGTCGTCCTCAGCGCTCGCAACAGCCCGTTGGTTGAATCTCTGAAATATTCTGATGGAAATCATGCATTCACTAGGAGCAACGTCATCACCAAGATCCAACCCTAAAATTGGATCAGGGGAACACCATTAATGACAGTGGAATCACAGTTCAACGCGATGCTACTAATAGCTTGAGTGCTGTAGATTAGGGTCATGCCCCCAAGGGCATCGCCGTCAGTGACGTGAAGGTACAGATCACCACCCTCAATGCAAATCTGGTATAGAAAGGCGCTATCGCCAAATTACTTGCAGTCAAGCGAGCGGGTATAGAGAACCCTATCTTCATCATTGTCTTTGACATGAGAGATACCGTTAATGGCCGCAACAACGGATGCCTAGATGGCTGCCGGGATGAACGCTTGGATGGCTATTTTTATCGACAACTAGCCATTTGGCCACCGGTGAACTAGGCGCTCGGAGCTACTTCACCCCAACCACTGTTTGCAATGGTACTACCGACACTACTCAATTGGTCACTAGAAAGTTAGATCACCATTGGCAGTGAGACCGGCTAGCTTTTTGTAGTCGTCAATGGCTCTGGAGATCTGCTTGTGATAATTGATACACAGAAAGAAGGAAACGACCCAGTTGGCAAGGATGGCGGTGATGATAACTACAAGCGAGCCGAGGCCCCTAACAACAGACCAATCAGGTATGCAATCTTTAATTCAGTAAATTCAAAATTGCTATATATGCCTCTGATGGAGATCAAGCTAGCAACGGACTCAGAGATGTTAGCCATGGCAGACACCACATTCAGCTCCGGCAACTACATACTTATGTTCTCAGATACACCAGGGCTGATAAGATTGGAGTAAATACGACAACAACTGATGCCCACCATGCTAGATACACCACCGGACATTGGCACGTTCAAAAGGATACTGTGGTCATCTCCGTTGGGACTCCCCTTCGAGCTACACCAAGCAATAGATAATCACGGAAACGGGTATGCAATTTCACACCTGACAAACAAAGTTTCTCTGTGGTTTCTCTGCTTCCTCATTATTGGTGATGTACCTCCCACAAAACACACATACAACATCAACACATGTACCATGCACGCTCCATGAGATGGCGATGGTCATGCACTCAATGCGACAGCTGGCGAACTACACCGACAAAGGGTTTGACGAGATGGACGACGCGATAGCTGGCGGACTACACCGACAAAGGGTTCAACGACGTCAATGGCTCCACCTGAATTTCAGCGCGAGGACGCGCTGATCGAAGAAGGGGGAGTTCTGTCACACGCCTAATGCGGGCAGTGACAAACGTCACAATAAATGGGCATATCGAGCCTGCTCAGCCCCAAGAAGGGGGCACCGCCGCACCAGCAACCACCCTAGGGGCGCGCGCCCAGGAGCAGGAGGCGGTGCGGCCGCCGCCGCCACCTTCCTTCTGCATCATCCGCAACTACCATATCTAGGTATTAGTTAATTTGGAATTATTAAATAAATTAGGAAGTTGATAATTGTTTAGGAAAGGAGAATCCATCTGTTACAAGGATCTCCCGAGATTGCTTAGTGGTTAAGTTAAAAGTTGCTTAGGGGCTAAGTCTACTCGAGACTATAAATACGAGGAATTTATATCTTGATTAGTTTAAGAGAGTAATTGGGTGAAAGCTCTCTTATTCTAGCTCTCCAGCTCTCGGGCTCTCTCTCCCTCTCCTCTCTCCACACCGTGCGCCGCCCACGCCGCCCGCCCCTACGCCGCCGCCACCACGCTGCCAGCCCTAGGGCGCCGCCGCCGCCGCCGCCGCCGCCAGCCCTAGGGCGCCGCTACCCTAGGCCCCTTGAGCCGCCCCTCCGTCCCCCCTCCCTCTCCTCCTCCAATCCACCCTCCCCACCGCGTGTGTTACACTAAATAAAATCTACCAACTTGGACAGAACTTTGTTCATGTCGCCAAGGAACAGCAGGCACACATGTAGCTTGCGTATAGGTTTGGCTTTGCATAAAAAAATAGATATAGAAGATCTCTTACCCAAGCAAAAAAAAAAAAAAAAAAACCCGAGCCCTATGCCCTGCCCTAACACACAGAGGCCCATTACCCTGTAGGAGGGCCGATCCTTTTACCTATGTTTTGGGAAATGAGGGAGTTTTAGAAACCTAGAACAAACAAGAGAGTTTTTTTTTACCTCACTTGAATAAAAATCCATGGTCTTTTTACCTATCTTTTAGAAAATGAGGGAGTTTTGGAAAACCCGGAATAGGCAAGGGAGTTTTTTTACCTCACTCGAATAAAATCCCCGAAAAATAACGTATGGGTAGGCCACACTTGGAGTTTGAACCTATGCCATGAGGGAACCACTGTGAGTACTACACCAGCCTGTGAGTACTACACCAGCCGGTCTAGCACCCTCTTGGCAGCTACTTATTATTAAGCGGGAGCACCTTACGGTTGCAGATACATAGCATAAAGCCCAAGTTATTTTTCATAAAAGATAGGAGTAGTTCGTTTTTCATGACTATGCTGACAATAGATCATTTAGAACTACCAAGACTGACCGATTTGGTTAAAAGAATGCGTATGGCTGTGGTGTGAATAGATCTTCTAGAACTGCAGAGACTGACCGGATCCGGAAACACTCAGGTCATATCATATATTTGCACTTCTTAGCATTTTAAAGAAACTACTACAAGACTATTGGACATTGATGAGATGGCAGTGAGAACAGAACAATACATATATATATAGAGAGGTTCATCTTCTTTCGTCGCAAAAAAAAAATATATAGAGGTTCATGAATCTTGCTTCCTTTCTTCCCTCTACCCAATTGGTGAATTTACCTTGCGTTAACCCACCACTTGTGTAAATATTTAGCACTTTAAATAAACTACTACAAGACTATTGGACATCCATGAGCTGGCAGTGAGAACAGAACAATGCAGGTTCATGAATCTTTGCTTCCTTGCTGTGCACTGTACTTTGCTTACTTTGCATTAACCCACCACTTGTGTAACTAATACTAACAATTTGGTATGAAAACTGACTTGGACCAGCGGCTGGTGGTTCCATGCTTCTTGTAAGTTCATACATACAAAAAGTTCTCTTTCAAAGAGGGAAAAAACATGTACGAATGGTTAGTAAAAATATGGCAGTAGATTTAGTAGTACCAGCGTTGACATCGCATCAGGTGGAAATAAAAAAGTGATCCAACGTCGTATCGAGGACCGTGGAGCCGTGTTGAAGACATATCTAAACTCGGAGTACACGTATACCCCGCGGTAATGTTGATGGTCAGCCTGATTTAAACAAATGCATGCAATCCTCAAAGCGGCTTTGCCAATTCCGCTGCAAGTAATCCTCAAAGTGGCTTTGCCAATTCTGCTTCAAGTCAGCAACCCTCAGCAAATACAACGCTAAATCGCGGCCCGGGCCTTGTTTTTCATGAGGTGGTTTATGTTCGACGCAATAGTAGCCACGTCACTGGTTTCCATATATACCCTTGGTCCACCACTTTTTCTCTCTCTCATGTCACCTTGCAATTTTGCATGCACCGTCAAGCCAACCAAGCATTTTTCAAAATATGGTTTATCATCTAGCCAAAGATCAGATGATGCCTATAGCATGTGATCAAAGACGAGGAAGTAAAACCCGTCCTGGCCTAAACCCTAAACTCTGTGAGAGTTCGAATATTCCTGTTGGAGTTGCCATCCATTACATTTATTCACCTAGGAAGAAGGGGCGGTATCTCCATCGCACATCAAATAGCCGCCACTCCACAAAATGATTGCAGGGTCGTCAATATGTCCTGAGAGGCACCAAGCATCGAAGTGTTCCCGCACGCCAAAAGTAATAAGGTCATATATCCCAATTCACATGCACCCACCAAAGGCCTACATAAGATGGGCGCTAAGTACAATCTTAAGCGTTAGATATGATCACAAAATTCTCATGCCGTGAGGGTGTGCCTAACACTTGGGCTGGCTTCTTCATCGCTTCAAAGTAGCCTAACACATTTCGAATGGATGGCCAAGGGCATATATAGCTAGGTTCTATTTGTTGGCACGGCTTTACTTCACCAGTGAAGCCATTGTTTTGCCTTCAACTCCTTTGGTGGAGGTGGAGCCATTTTGACAAACAGTTTGGCATGACAGCCCCACATGTAGAATTTCTTAAAATATGCTCACATAGAACCTAATGGAGGGCCCACCAGGATGAGGTGAAGATGGATGAAATTACTATTTTTTGTCTTCATCCCACTCAAATTTTTAGGAGAGCATGATTTAAGGGGCTTCCTGAGTGAAAGCGTTTTTCTTTATCCCATTTGGAAGAAAATTGCTATTGAAGTCAGTGGAGAAGCCGTGCCAAACGGGGTCATATAGCCCCTAAAGCTGAACAAACTTTTGTGCCTACGAACTGCACATGCAGCCAATGGGAAAATAAATTGCCTGATGAGGCACCCTCTAGTGTTAACAATCGAGCCACTAGCCCACACCATGGAGTTCCACATCACCATATGATCTACAGTGATCCTTCTTCTTCGCCGTTTTGTTTGGTGGTTCTCGATTTTGGCTAGATTGATGGTATATCTTTGTGAACTTAAGCCTGCCAAAAAGCACATCGACTATGAGAGTCTCATAGGAATCACACTCAATGATTACGGCAACCTTTTTTTTATCAAAGGACCGTAGGGGAAACCCCCACAGTTAATAACCCAGCCTGAAATTCACTCCAACTAGGATTCGAACTCAGGGCCTGGGAGGTGCCGCTGGAACGGCTAGACCAACTGATCTAGCACCCTTTGGCGATTACGGCAACCTTGATCTCCCAAACCTTTGATCTAGGGCGTGTATCAATTTTAGAGCTGTCTCATGATCATCATATGTAAGTTGTGGCTTGTTAGCATGCATCTTGTTCATGATTGTTTGAAACCATGAAAATATCAAATCAATAGACTTCCCAAAAAGTTACGCTAAGCTCTCATACTCTTGATGATGAGTCTCAAAGACTTTGGTTTTTACATGCATGGGATGTACCCTCGAGATACCTCTCAAGGGCAACTAGATCTCATGAGCCATCTCAAGGTTTGAAACATCATTAAACTCTGGTAACCAAAGACTTGCAAAAAGGGTGTTTTGGCCTTATTGTTAGCCTTGTGTTGATCAATTTAGAGTTGATAAACCAGAGCCATCAAGACCAGTGGTCCTAAGTAAAGCAGATCTCCCAAACTTTCAAATTGATGCTCCTCAAGTAAGCAAACATCCCAACATTCTAGTATGGGTAGTTAGTCCCATCGAAGAAGGGAGCTTCACTACTACCTCGCTCCATGTCACCTTTGTGGATTAGGAACTAGTTAAGATAAGTGATCCTTAACCTGCCATAATACCAATTAAAGGACGAGAAAGGCGACAATGGGAGACTAATTATTTTATTTTGATTTAGACCACTATCCTAATCTCAACCCCAAAACACCCACAAAGATCACAAGCACCTCGTGGAGTTCACACTAGCCAAACGATGGCTAGATGTACTTAAGTGAGTCCCAAAGACACATTGGAAAAATGGAAGGTCAAATGGATGAAAGATGCAACCCAAGGGACGAAACGCAACACGGAGGCAATGTCAACTAGGAAAGTCAGCTCAACAATCTTAATGATGAGAGAAGAAGCCTTGATTGCAGCTTCCCCAAATGAGCTATGTCACCGCCAACTCTACGTCAATAATGGCAACATGTCAACAAACCATAAAACACCAAAGATAGCCATGACACGATAGGCGCATCATTTACAATTGAAGGTGGCCCACTGCCTTCAGAACTAATGACAACAACAATCCCAATAGCTATGTAACAACATCTACAGCTAGCGCCGATCATCAACTCTGCCATCGTTATAGCAAAATAAGGTTAGGACAACTTCAAAATTCTCTAATAAGAACTATAATCAGGCCAACTCTAATATAGCACCATCCAAGCCCTCTATCTATGAAGCCCTGGTTTTAGCAAATCAAACAAACAGGGCATCCCAATACACTTCCAAGCATATGGACTACAACATCATCACCATCAGGGGCAATGGCAAAGCCATCATCACCACACCTACACACAGCTCTCAACATCAATGTAGTCGGCAACATGTATTTCTCCACCGACAATACAATCTGTGACACCAAACCACAACACTACGAGGAATCTATATTGTAACACCCCGGCCCAGGGCTTAATAGGATTAATATGATACTTATACCAATAAGTTGCAACTTCTTTTTCGGAAGCTCATCTCGAAAAAACTCTAGGGTTAAGCGTGCTTGGTCTGGAGCAATTTCAGGATGGGTGACCGACCGGGAATTCGTTCCCGGGTGCGCATGAGTGAGGACAAAGTGCTTGAGAAAAAGACTAATGTTGGTCCGTGAGGGCAGTATTGGTTCTATTAAAGCTGTCAGATGTAAGTGGGCCCGGCCTCAAGGAGGCGGGATGTTACAAATGATATCAGAGCCGACTCTCGCGGTTTCACGTGCGCGTGTCGCAGCTGCGCAGGCATGGTGCGCATGGCTAGTGTGGGTCCGTCGTGGTCACACAGCATGGCATATGCGCTGGCATTGGACACACGGACGTGGCCAAGAGAGGAGGTTCCTGGCCTAGGGTTGATCGACGAGGACGTCGATCTCTTAAGAGGGACACCCCGGCCCAGGGCTTAATAGGATTAATATGATACTCATACTAATAAGTTGCAACTTATTTTTCGGAAGCTCATCCCAAAAGAACTCCAGGGTTAAGCGTGCTTGGCCTGGAGCAATTTCAGAATGAATGACCGACCGGGAATTCATTTCCGGGTGCGCATGAGTGAGGACAAAGTACGCGAAAAGACTGATGTTGGTCTGTAAGGGTAGTATTGGTCCTATTAAAGCTGTCAAATATAAGCGGACTCGGCCTCGAAGAGGCGGGATGTTACATACATGGAGCATATGGCATATTCTAGCACAAGACCGTAATGTCTTGAGAAGACAGGGGAGATGTCATGGGTCGAAATAGTTAAGAGTGGGCTACGAAGGTGTTGGACCCAAAGACAGATCAATTGGCCTCATCGTGAATCGTACATGCGGGCACTGTATCGCACTATGGGCACCGTAGTGCGACTCAGAATTCATTTAGTATTAAAAGGAAAAATTGAGAAGGATTTTTGGGAGTCAGGTTATGTCAGGTCGAGTCTTTACTGTAAATATAAGGCGAGATATATAGATTCAACAATAGTGCTCTAGGGGAAACTCTAATTGTTCTATCTCTCTTTGCACCACCTCTGTCTCACGCGACCACTGGTGTCAACCGGGGTGGCCATGCCACTGACCACTTTCAGGGCCAGCAGCAATGCACCCTACTGCCACCCTCAAATCCCTCTCACGAACCCTCAAATGGACGGGACTAAATCGCGAACGTTCATTGTTTTTCAATCCAGCGAACAAAATTCTGACATAGCATGGTTTCCTTTTATGAAAAAAATCCACCTATTTCCTATTTTGAACATGCACGGGCATGCTCATTCCAGCGCCCTCACCCTGCGTGCCGTCGGTTACGCACGCTCTCACCCTGATGTCAGCAGTGACACAGAAAAGAAAAAAGCAAAACATTTACTTCAAGGTGCTATAACGTTTACAATCTCACCTGCACAAGCGTGTTCCATGCGAAGAGACGAACAAAACTAAATCTCACTTGCATAATTTTCGAAGATTTTTTTATGATAGCAATTTATGTGTATATGAGTTATTTTGCACAACTTATATACAGAAGTTATCACACACAACTTGTGCATATAAGTTATTTTGCACAACCTATATACTATAACTTATGTACATAATAAGTTATTAAACAAAAATCTTGGAAACACAAATTTTGCACAAGATACATAAGATATACATAAGTCATTCTGTACAACTTATATATATAAGTTAGTCGACGCAACTTGCCAGCACTTGCAAGAAAAAGAATAAATAAATAAATTTAAAAATAACATAAAACAAAACTAAAATAAAAATAAAAATAATAAAAATGCTAAGTCGCTGCACACTCATATATATACAAGTAGAGGAAGCAAGTAAAAAAATTAAATAGAGAGATAGGGCGGTACCAACATCTTCACGTAACGAGAACAGAAGCCACAACGTGGACGGTGGGTCCGACTCCGCGCGTGGTAATAATAAGAGGCGCGCGTGGCGAAGTGATCACTCGTTTAGAAACGAGTGAACATTCACTCAATTGGAGTTGTGCTCTCAAATACCGCCAGATTAAGGCGAGTGACAAAGGGACACCACTGAAGGGGCATCATATCTATTCAGCGGGTAACTGCAGGGGCTGTTTGCTTGTGTTGATCACTATCCAAAAATATTCCGTAACAGGAATAAATTGATCAACTGCACAATTTTTTAAATTTTGTCCTTTTTGTTTTGTCTACCCAAGACCAAAAAGTTCATATGTTATAATGTTATTACCTAGTTCCAGAACCAACTTGAAGAATAATAAATTCGCATCGTCCTGTGGTTTTATATCATATATTCATCAAATTAATTTTCTGCCCGAATTCCATCCGTAATTAAGCATTTTCTCGTCTCGGATAAATGGGCTAGGACTAAGGTGCCGTTTGGTTCAAGAAAAGGAACGGCAACGGGAAGTAAACGGATAAAGGACTGAAGGGAATAGAACATGTCCCTGCTTATTTTGTTTGGTTGAGCAATCGTTCACTGTTGGAACCCTTAACTGTCCAAACCAAGCGGGAATGAGTTTGTGAAAGCGCGGCTTCCGTTGCCCCGGCTACCAGTTACGTTAGACATTAATTAAACAAACAAAAAGCAATGTAAAAAAAATGGTTGGGCGCTGTGATCATCAGATTACCCTGCAAAGCCACCGAACGAAACAGCTCCTAAGATCGATCGAATTATTATTCACCCTTATAAATTGTGCATGTCTTTTACAGTCTCAACAAATGCATCCATCCCATAATGCTAACACTAGTACACTACACCTGACGCAGGGCTGCCATAAATTCCTATTCCAGCAATGGATCCATCAGAGTCTCAGCTGCAGGAGGGGCTCGCGGCAAAGTTGCTGACAGGGAATGATTGTGTGAACGTCTGGGCATGGAATGTGAGCTGGTTGCCGGCGCGGACGACTTGGGTTACTCCAAGCCAAGCGAACTTGATCTGCACATCCACACCATACACCTCGGTGATGGACCCAGCATGGATAATTCCGCCGAAGGTACTAGCGAATTCACCCCTACAAAAATTGTCTCAACCTCCTGGGCAGCCACCGTGGCCACGTCGTTCAAATATTTGTAACCGTTAGATCCACCATCGTGTGGCTGTTAATGTCTGAAGGACGGAATCAGCTTCTGCCGCTGCTTCATGGTCCTTCGCGACCCTTCTGGTTAAAAAAAAAAAAAAACCGCCGCCACCATCTCTCTCCCTCGTGCTCCTTCGGAGCTCACCGCGGCTTGCCGCCGCCGCCCTTCTGCCCCGCCCTCCACCTCCCCCTAACCCACCCCCACCCGCTTCCACCATGCACCTCCGCTTCCTCTTCCTCTACTCTCTCCTGCCCGAACAGCCGCCGCTCCCGCCCTACCTCGCGCCACCCGGCCTCCGCCCGGCGGTCACCGCGGCGTCGCGGCCCCCCTTCGGCAGTGCGCCAGCGCCCAGATGCAGCGCCCGACCCGGCCTCGGCCTCGGCTCCGGCGGCCTTGCCGCCACCCGCCCTCCCGCTCCGGCGGTGCACGGCGGTCTCGGCTCCAGCGCTTCGGCGGTGCGCCCGGCGCATTTACCGCACCCGACCCAACCTCGGGTTCGACTCGGCAGCACGCCGTCGCGAGAGCCCCCTGTCTTTGGCGCCCCCGACCTAGCACATCGGCACAGGCATCCGGCGCCCGGCGTACGGGTGACGAGCGGCCCGACCTAGGGTTTCGTCCCTACCTCGACGGCAGCCGCGACGGCTCAGCTTCGGCGGCCGGAGCTTCCGGTGCCTCACTCTTTCCTCCTCCTACTCCGTTTCATGCCTCCTCCCCCAGATCCGGTGGCAAACCGCGGCAGGACCCCCCCTTGGCGCGGCTCCGGCACGGTGCTCCCCACCGTGGCGGTCCCAACACGGGCGCCCCGTGCGGCCGCCTACCCGAGGCCCAGCGGCAGCCCGGCCTGGCGCCCCCAGCCGGCCACCTGCCCGAGCCCCTAGCTATGGCTGTCCCCGGCCTTGAGGCCCCCGCGTGCGCCCACCGGCGGCGGCTGCTTGGGTAGGCCCCGCCCGGTCGCGCCGGTTGCCGCTGCTTTGTCTTCCTCCGGTCCCGCGGTCGTCGCGTGTCCGCTGCCTGATTTGTTACCCCATCGTCTCTCTCTCTCTCTCTCTCTCTCTCTCTCTCTCTCTCTCTCTCTCTCTCTCTCCCCTGCTGGACCTCCCCCTCCTAATGTCAAATGAATTATTCACGAAACGACGGTGGCGAGGAGGTGATGGAGATGCGGCAGTCCCGGCGATGCAGCAAGAAGCGCTTCCTCCTGCTGCTCTCACTTCTCAAAGCTGTAGAAATGTAAAGATGCCAACATGGTTTGTCTATTCGTGTCCATTAGCATCACTGCTTTATTTCAGTCTCACCTCTTAGCTTCTATGTGTATGCAGGCAGTGGGTTTGGCATGTTCAGTCAGCCTTGAATCATGCATATTCTGATGCCAAGTGTGTTCATAGGCAAGACATGTTATTATTACCACTATATCTTGTTATGTCTCCCAAAAAGGTTGAGGGCCAACATCGGATTAGAATTCTTTTTGGGCATAGTCTATGTTTTTCCCTAGCTGTTACTGATCATAAATAGAGCTGCTTATGTTCATGACTGATTACTGCTCGGGCAAATTTGGTGAGTTGGTTTTAGTTACTCTTAATCTGTTGCCGCAGAAATTAATTGGTACATGTTAGTTTTTTTATTTTTAATTCTGACGTGTTATCACACAATATCAAGTTTATCTTTATATATGGGTGTCCCACCGATGACATGCTAAGTCTTAGTGCAATGATCTGAGATAGTTTACGGTTTCCATGTAGTTTGGCAACTGTTTAAGACTATTTGCAATGATCTCCAAAAGGTTGAAGTGTGCGCACAAACAGGAATTCTTTGTTGGATTGGCATAAAGTTCCTTGCATACATCTACAAAATGTCTTTCCATATATATTATATCTGATACAATATTCCACTATTTCTCTATTGTTATCAAAATGGATCAATTTTTGCAAAAATGTCTTAGTGATACAGAATTAGAACATGTAGGACCTGATGGGATTGGTTTGGATCTTAATTCGAGGGATGGTTCTTGTACCCAACTTACGCTTTACACTATCTCCAGTTTGTAACTGATTCTTTGAACAACCGCAGGCAGCTGATGCCTTCCACAATGAGTTTGGGTTTGTGCTTCATAGTAGCATTTTCCTGAGCACTATTTTCAGAAGAGTATGCCATCAAATTTATGTACTACTTCAGTTCTTTTCCATTTGCTTGGACCAATTTCCAATGCCTTTGTTTCTAATCAGTCGTGTTATGTGACTGTCAATTATTTTATTTTCACTGCTTATGCAGTTTGTGTTACTTTAGAGAAGGCAACGCCGCGGCGTAACAACATTCTATCATGTATCACAGGAAAAAAAAGGTGACTGATTATTGTAGAAAATATGTAAGCTCACCAATGTGGACATGCCAATGGCTAGAAGTGTGGATGAAGGATTCACAAACACAAGTGTCTAAATATGACAATGAACTTGCAGTACTGAAGCATGAGGAGGAGTTCCACAAAAATAATGATTGAGTTGGATTATTCCTCCTCACGATCAGCACCATTCTCCTCTCTTTGCTGCAAAAAGACTGAAGCAAAGGAGAAAAAAGAAACTAAGACAAAATTGATACTTCATCATATCATGTCTCTAATCATACCATGTTCTCTTATTTTGGTAAGCTTTGTGAGATAGTAATAGCCTTTCTGATATTTAATTTTAACTCTCCTGCAGAAAAATTAGGAAGCAGATGGCCATTCTTTTGAACACAATTCCAACCTAGGTAATATTATCAAATGCTTAATGACTGCAAACAAATATGCTTTCCCGGATGTGCATATTGGCAGTAAAGTACTGCCTGCACTGTTTGCCTTTTCATGCATATTCGACTTTATTTGGTTAATTGTTATCGCTTTGGAATTAAGTTTATTATTGCACTTCTTGGAGCAAGAGATCTTTATACCATGCATCTTGTATATAGGGATTGATAACTGCACGAAAAGTAAGAGCTCAGTTTCCTACTTCCCATAGTAATGCAACCAATTACTGGAATTTTTGTTCTCATGGTTAGATGTTGACTTCAATTTTGCAAACTAACATTGAAATCTGACTGTCAACAATCATTTATTTATGTGAGAATTTTGTTATTTCTTACTAAGTGCAGATAAATTAATGAAACCTTTTCTTCAGCATTCAGCGGGTGACAACACAAAAGGAAATAATGATGCTGATTGGCTACTTAGTATTGAAGGAGGTGAGACCACTGTCGAGCATATTCTTTTAAGCATTCAAGCTGCCCAAGACAGTGGCTACAAAGAATAAGGGAACAGCCCTTAAAATTACCACATCGATCAACAGTATACAGAGCTCAAGTTGCTCACCAGGAAAGGACAAAGTTGCTAGACTGCATGATATGGATGATTCTGCCATGCCTGATAGTGCTCTCTGAAGCTATGGAGAAGCTAGCAACATGGATATTTTGACAGCACCATGAACCTATTATCTGAAGGCCCACATCAGATTGCAGAATTTCATGAAGTAAGCTTCTCCACCTCTTTTGTTTCACACCATTACAACTTGATTGAACATATCCTCATTGATTTGTGGTAGTTCGAGCTTCAAGATATATGAATCAAAAGCTAAAGCACTCTGTCACAAGATATTTATGGTTGCCTCAGGCAGTTCTGACTGGCCAAATATAGCAGTTGGCATTTTTAGTAGATTAATCTTTTCAGTTATTTATAGCAATTAGCGATGATAGTTGTCTACTGAACTTCTGTATGCGTCTGTGGTGGCCCGCTGTCTACAACTATGCTGTGCCAGGCACACCATGCTGTGCCTACACCGTCTTGGTAGAGAAGGGTATGTGCAGTCTAGCAACACAATGGGTGGATGCTAATCATAGCTGAGCAGTTTGACACTGCCACTGTGCCACGCTTATACACAACAAAACAATTCAGTCTATCAGAATCATTACATTGTCATGATTTTTTTTGCTCCCTTTCATTCTTTATTTGGTTCTTTTAGTTTGGCCTAACAAGTCATGTTCATTCATAGTCTACAGCATTTTTAGCATCCCACAAGATCCTCAACCACTACATTATTAGCTGAGAGCCTACAATTGCAGGCGCTAATATCTTCACCTCATAATGGTCGAATCAAGAAAAAGGTGAGGTCACTGCTTTTGCCCTTTTCACCTTCTTATTCATGATTTTCCTGGCATTTTTGAGCTATGGCTATTCTATTTTGCTTATTATGAAAGTCTACCATGTTTGCCTACAACAGTCGATTGGCAACATGAACTGCAGACACTAAATCTTTGCTACTTACTAAGGTCAGTGCTTAACGGCAGAAGCCCTGGCTCTGTTATCGCATCTTGCGGTCCTACCTAATTCCTGCTAGCTTCCTTCGTTAATTTCCTTGCTGGTGCGTTTTCTTTGATTCCCAATGCAGATTTTGCACTTGGCGTCAGCAACAAAGAACCTGTTCCCCTAAAGCCGAGCACCTGAAAGTTATTTGGCCAGCTACTCCCATGGTGGATCAGACTATCCAGATGCAGTATGGTTCCCCCATGCTCAAACCAACATCTACTCCAGTGACTCTACAACGACCTTCAAACTAACCCAGCTGAAGCTTACCTTGTAACCAAACTTCTGCAGTACAATCCATGCATCCAATAGGCTTACCTACAAACACCACATATGTACCCCTCTTTACCTTTTGCGATGATAGAATACTATCTGTAAATGCATATATATACCTACGTACATACATATTCGTGTATCACTCTTGGCCACTTTCCAATCTCAATCAAATATATATCTTCTATGACTACACCGATTAGCGCGCAGGAGCGCGCCTTTCTACTAGTTGAAACTTGTATTTCTGGTCGCCGAGAGGGATGAAGAAGTTGCACTCTTGTGAAAGGGTCACCTCTATTTTGCCATTGGGGTTGAGAACATACGAGTGAACTCCCTTAGGGGCGAGACCACGCGGTAGCCAAGATAGATGTCATATACTGTCCCGGTCGCAGCTGCCAGTGTTATGTTTGCTGAGGTGGTAGCTGCTGCGTACTCAATATGGTGGATGGAAGCCACGATGACAAGGAGGAATATGTGCAACCTGGCCGTGGCTACTAATCCACTGATTATGAGTACACGCGTATTATCAAGCTGTACGTATGTGATGGGATACAGAAGTCGTCCCTGCAGGCTCGGCTAGTAGTGTATATATAGGCCATTAAAAGCCATGTATGCGTCTCCAAATCAAAAAATGTTTATTGCATTCAGTTCTGCCAAAATTATATTCCATTGAAACGTACGTTCATCATAATAAACTAAAAATCATCCAAAATATTAATTGCAGTTATTCCTACTTTGATGACATTCCCCTTAAAACCAAGGGACTACAGTTCAAAAAAAAAAAAAACCAAGCCACTACAAATAATATATGCCAAGAGTCCAATTATTGCATTTATTTCTACCTAAATTAATTATGCTCTATCAAAACATTTATTGCAATACAAATTAAGTTCGAATTTTAGTTCTGCCTAAATAAGACTCCTAAACGTTCATCACACCATTCTATTTTACTGAGCCCTTTCATGGTATTGAATGTATAGAATAGTATATAATCCCGTTGGTTCTATAGTCCCTTTAGTATCTTCAAACCATAAATATTTTAAAAAATATTCATAGTCAAAGTTTTATAGATTTCACCTCAACCATGCCCTAAATGAAAAAAATGGAACTCCGTGGTTGCCAGAATATATGATATTAACTATTATGCTATTTTCTAACATTTATCATTTTGATATCCATAATACATACTCTCCCTCCATTCCCAATCATAAAAAAGTTTTGGCTTTTCTATATACATTATTTTTAACTTTTCTATATATATTGTTTTTTTATGTATGTATCTACACATAATGTATATGCAAATGCATAATAAAAGCTACGTGTCATGACCCGATCATGACTTGTGTTCATGATCATTATCATCATGAGCATCATTAGCATTTGAAATTCAAATTTAGAAACTGAGTTGTGAAGAATCCGAATAATTCTGTGCACTGCATGTCCCAGCGGACTGTTTGCCGCACCCACGCGGAATGTTCCGCTGAAACACTTACACAGAATTATATAGTTATTAGAACTCATCGTGCTCCGACGGATCATCCGGTGCTTACGTGGACCATCCGCCGGCATATTTCATGCACATAAATGAGGTGTCACTTGCAGAGTTCTCCTAACCCCACAAGTCAGGCAACATGTTTCCATTTCGTGAGAGGCAAGCACCACGCACCAACACAGCCATTCACTCATTCTCACACACCCTCTCTCAAGCTCCCTCTCTCTCGCTCTCTCTCTCTCTCTTTAGTTCATCTCCCTCACTCTCTCTACACTGTCAAACACGTAGAGCAAATAGAAGGCAAAGGAGGAGGAAGTTCATAGCAGGGATCGGAGGCCACTATACCAGCTACAAGAAGGCAGGGAGATCACCTAGAAGCAGCTATCCACAAGAAGGTTGGGCTGGGGATAGAAGAGGCAGGAGCCCTCTCTCAGTAACCATTTGGAGCTTGGAGGAAGGACTTCCAAAAAGGAGAGAACGAGGGGCAAAAGGTTGGATCTAGCTTCTCCAATTCATTGAGGAGCTCAACACCAACCTCTAACAACATTGGTGAGATTAGATCGAGCTCAAAGCACATTTTCATCACCTAGAAAAGACCTCCAGTGACCTATGAAGGGATGCAATGTAGGTTCTTTGGACCGGCTAACTATGCTCCACAGTATCCAAGAAACAAACCCTAGTAACATATTTGACATGCAAATAAAGACCATAGCTAAAGATCCACATTTTGAGATGTTCCTTTCTGCATTGCATGTTCATGACAAAACATTTCCATGGATTGTTCGCCATCACGATGGAACATTCCGCTGGAACAATTACCCATCCAAATGCTTAATAAGATTATTCCTTGTTTTCACAGACTCTGCGCCCACACCACCGAACGCACCACGAAGACAGCCACAAACATAGGCGATTAGAAGATACAGACTTGATTCCACGGAGCGTCTACCATCACCATAGACCGTGCGTAAAAAATGTTCACACCACTATTTTCTAAACCCAAGAGTAGCCTATTGTATCATCCACCAGTCATAGAGGATCATCAATGAACGCAGCCTCAGAGTTAATCATTTAGCGCCTAAGTAATTGATCTGATGGACCAACCACAAAATTGTTGGACTCTATAACTAAAATTAATATTCCCCAACACAAACTATTTAGCCTCTGATAGGTCCGATATGGCTAGAGGGGGTGAATAACCTAATAAAATTTCACTTCAAAGCATTAAGCACACCAATTAGTAAATTAAATAGTGAAGCGAATGTTGCACTAGCCTACTCGGGGTTGCAAGCCTCCTAACCATTCTAGCAACCTAATACGCTAGAGCACCGGTCAATCCTAATATGCTACTTGCACAAGAGAAAACCAAGGAGAGTGGAGCCGAGGGGCTACAAATCTTGCCTTCAAAATGGAGAACAATTACCATTTTGATCAACAAGAAACCCAAAGTGATGATCTAATCAATCAATGTGAAATCCAAATATGATCTCGATAGATCAATCCTAAATGAACACCAGATTTTTACCGAGGTTCAAGTGCTTACCAACACGCTACTCCTCGTTGTGACGGTACACTCACTTGGGATTCGGAGGCTAATTAGCACCACACCAAGTCTCCACTAGGCACTGCAAAAATCACCACAAGATGAGGGCAACACAAGTCACGAGCAATCGACTAGATTACCTTTTGCGATCTTTCACTGGGACAAAGTCAAGAAGCCCTCACAAATCTACTGGAGTGGCCATGAACAATCTCCAATGTTGGTCAACTCCTTCCCACTCTCCCTGTCAAATGCACTATAAGCTTTCCCAATCACTGTCTAGATCAATCAAGATGCATGGAAAGTGAGGGAGGTTTGCTCACCTCTAGGGAATGTCCAAGGATGTAAAGTGCCAAGAGGGGCTCCCCAAAGCCAGCCAAACAACTTAAATAGGCACCACATAAAGCACCCAACCGCTACGCACAAACGAGCCTGCGAAACCACCTGACCGGACACGGGACGACCGAACGCGTTTGGTTGCGGCATCTGGTCCACAGACGACCTCCATGTGGCAACGCTTTTAACCTCATTAGTTCATCTGCAAGGGCTAGGAACTGCTTGCTCGCACTTAAGTTGTGACCAGATGCGCTAGCCCTAGAGGACCAGACGCATCCGCTCTGAGGGCACTCACACGCGTGCTTCTGGACAGAACGACTCGACGCCACCTTCGCATTGACCAAATGCTAACCGGACATGCTCGGCATCTGGTCGCTCCACTTCCTCTACACGCCATGCCAGCCAACACTAACCAGACGCGGCACCAAGCACTCAGGTCCACCAGCGTCTAGTCAACTACAGAAACACCCTAGACACTACAACTGACTGGACACATCTGGTCCACACCGAGACAACGTCCAGTCACTGTAGTGACCTCCATTCACTTACAATTCTTATCACCCTTGTTTCCCACATGCTAACCACTTCAAGTCTAGCTCTCAAGCACTTAGGTTAGCACTCTCTAAAGCTCATGGCAAGGGTTAGAGGTTAGCACACTAGGTTCTAATGCAAATGCAAGTAAGAAACCACCTAGTGGCACTTAGACAACCGTTTTTATCACGAGATTGCCCCTCTTAATGGTACGGTTATCTATCCTAAACTTGGCATCTCTTCTCTACTCATCTACAACTGGTGAAATAGAAAAGCTATACCTTTGTCTTTTGCTTTCTATTCCTTGACCTCTTCTCTTTTCTCTGAGTTTCCGATAATGTGGAGCACTTGATCACTTGGGGCACCTTACCACCATCACCTTGATCATCTTCTCCACCTCATCATTCCTTGGACAATCCTCACTAATGCTACACACTTAGCAGCTAGGATTAGTCCATAGGTTTCATCAATTAGCCAAAACCAAACTAGGGACTTTCGGCATCGGGTTTTACACTCACAGAACAACACGATGAGCACAGATCATCCATGATGTCCAACAATCAGAGATTTCATAGATACTCTAGTGGATCATCCTCATAGACTGTCCATTGATCTGACAGATCGTCCGTTAGGATAGTCAATAGCACAGTACACTACACTATGCACACATGTTATATATCCTTATAACCTAATATGAAACATCATTGCCTTTCATATCATACCATTTACTCTTATGCATTGTACTCATTGTGTGTCATGCATTCATTAGGTGACAAGGGCTCTGAAAAGGTCCAAATTTAGGAAGCCCAAGTGGTTGACATCATTGATGAGCCCCTGCCTGATCAATCACAAGACAGGCCCCTATGCATTCCTCTCTTTTGCTAATGCACAATATCACTATGGTTGAGTATTGCATTGCTATATGTTACTATATGACTACAGTACCTACGAATTCCTATATCGAGCTTTCATTCCATGAATGTTTCTGCACCACTCAACTATTGATTCTTTTTGTTCATACTCGATTAACTCATGCCTATTTTGCTTAGACGGTAGAAGTTGAGATGATGATGGATTTCTTATCGCTCACATGCTTTAGGAAATGTTTTCCACTAAAGCAACATAAATGGGTTATGATCTAAAACTTGACCAAGAGGATAAGAATGATGATAAATGGTCGGTGAGGGGTTGAATCATGTCAAGACGGGCAAGGTTGTCTTGGATAGTGTAGCTCGCTAACAGATTAATGACTATGCATCTAGGGTAGTGGTCATGAACATGACTCTATGAAACACTTATCATATGTGGGTGTGGGAAAGCCAAGGAATTGATTGCGACCAGTCTTCCCAGGGATTCAGCTTGAGAGTGACACTAGGTAGTCATTACCTTGGTACCTTTCAAACCGTTCATTGCTAGATTGGGGAAAGGTTGAGACATCAAGGTATCCCTTATATACTGATGGGTCATATGGGAAGCATCCCTTGTATTTGATGGTGTTAATGTGTGAACCTCAGCAGAGTTTCTTTTATCGAATGCTATAAGTTTTGTACTTCTAGACATGAACTAGAGTTGAATTGAACCAAGGACTCGTGGAAGATTGAGATCCAATTGTAGTTTCTCATTTCAATTAAACCATGCTATGCTTGTTAAAGCTTAGTATATGATTCACATTTAAAATTCTTGTAGAAACTGCCTTTTATGCAAAACCAAGTGCATCCCTTGCTACTAACCAAATGCATACTCCTTTGCTTATTATATTTCTTCACAAATTGTAGTGGCACTACACTATGATTGAATACTGACCCTGTGATTGTCCATGTTTTGCAGGTAATATAGCACCAACATTTAGTTTCTTCTATGCCCTGGAGTCCTAGGAGGACTACGATTACTAGAAAGACCAAGTCTCAGATGTGTGGATATGGCACATCCACACATATGTTATCTTTCCAAAAACTATGTTATTAAAGACTTATGCAAGTATTCTGATGATGTTTAGTTACTTGAATGTAAGGTGTGATGAACTAAGTTTGGAACCATGGTTTGTGAACCTAAATACTTGGTAATTTATTATATCCTAATTGTTATGTGTGATGTGTTCCTTTCCTTTGGGTGATCCTGGATGAAAGCCGGGCATAGTACATCATATGAGATGACCAATTAAGTGAGCTATCTAACTTAGTAGTCAATGGAAGACTGTTGGATTAGGAACTCATTTAAACGGGAGATGATCCTAATAAATGACCGGACAGGTATTAGAGCATGTAAAGGAGGATAAAGGATCATTACAACTTGCAATTATGAGTGATGAGGGCATGTTAGGTAACTAAAACCTTGGCTCGCTTAACTAAGAAACTGTTTTGGGATGGATTGAATTTGAGTGCTAAGACTGTCACTTGTTATTGTACTTAACAGCTAATCTTATCTTCTTCTGCATGAGTTGAGTTTTGCAAATAAAAAATTGCTCTAACTTACCATGTCTTGCATATATAGATAAACATGGAGACTGGTCATGGGTGCCCATGGAGAAGACATTGAAGGATTCCTAGCTTTGCTCCATGAAATGATTTGGGGAGCCAACTACTCTTACCGCCCTAAGAGCATCTCCAAGAGTTTGTCAAAATTCATTTGGGATTTGGCAACTCTGTAAAATATATAGCAAGTAAAAAAGAGTCTCTCTCCAATAGTTTGACATAATTCACTTGCCAAATACAGATCAAACTTACATCGAAACCCCGAGACATAAACAAAATTATGTTTATATCCTTCTACCTCTTGAAAACTTACATCGGGAACCCCGAGGCGAAAACAAAATTGTTTTTTTCACCCTTCCACCTCTTATAAAAGCTCGATGGCAAAATCGCATTCGCCTGGATATATCCGCGTGCGGGAGGAAAGAATAACAACTTGGGATAAATGAGGAGTTGATTTGAGAAGTTGTTGGAGAGGGTTTTTTATGATTTTGCCAAAAAAATAAGGATAGCAAGTTGAAATATCAAGTTGTTGGAAGTAAGCAACATATGCCCATTGATTGGGACACATCATGGTGGGCTACATGGCAAAGGTTCATTTGCCAAGTCGATCAGCTGTGTAACACTATGGACGAAATGGATCGAATTGCTTGGGGAAAAGGCTCCTCCACGGATATGGCAATCTATGTGCTGCCTCATCAAGGCATTGCTATGCTGAGGGAAGAGTTGTACATTCTGGAGCAACCACTTTTTCCAACAATTCCCAAAGTAATGAAATGAATGGAGTCTACTGTTTCTTTATGCTAATACGGCTCAACACTCTATATGACAGGAGGATGACCGAACTAGTGCAATGCCAAACTTGCATGATTCGTTACTTGGGGTCATACCTATGGTGCATGCTACATCGACCTTCACCACTGAGTGGAACCGTATGTGATGATGGGGATGATTCCACACAACATCCTTTCCTCTACTTCCCACAAGATCAGTCTGGTTTGTTTACAAAACCTCCCTCTAGTATCGTCAACCCATCACCCATTAATACAGCCCGAACATTTTTTTTTTACTGCAACCTATAGTATGATGAGCATCCCATCCCGCAATTGAGCTAGGCGACTGACATTCTCTGTTCCTATTTTCTTATGAAGTTATTATATTGTTCAATATGTTCTCGGTGAATTTTATTAATTTTGTCAACTAAATGGGTTGCCATTAGTGGTTCTTTAATTGCGTTCAAAGCAAGACAAAAAAATAATGCCTATATTTTAAACAAAAGTAGAATTTAAGAACCAAACAAATTTAACTATATGCATGAGCAATGCAAACTTTTCATACAAAAAACTTTCCTCGTTTGTAAAAAAAAAAAAAAAACAAAAAAAAAAAGAAGAAAAAAGCGAAGCTATTATTCCACGGTGAAAGAACAAAAACAATGGAATTGGCGGAAGTTGAGCAGATTTTGAAGTGCCGCATCGTCCCAGCCTCCCAGGCAGGCCCTATACCCAAGATTCAGAACGCTCTTCCAGTCCCTGGTGTTTCGCACGCTCCTCATCAAAGCTTGTTCGTGTGGAACTAATTTATAGCCTCTTGATGCTCGGGCAGCAATCCTATCACTATATCGCTAACTTCTTATCGCAGTATTATAATCTTCCATTCTCGTGTATGTTCCCACCTACTGCCCATCGCATCGATCTGTAGCTGTCATGTTGACTGTTCCTACAAATCAAATTTGCCTGTCGGCATAATAAAAAGTAAACAAAATGAAACAAATAGAACAGTAAACATATGATCGGTTGAGCGAGCAACCAATAAGCTAAGTATACGTCATTGTATTATTTGCCGCTCTCCCCCTTCCCGTGCGTCCATGGTACCCTCTCACCGAGCAATGCTCCCACTGATCTTCTGCATCCTCGTCTTCTCCACCTCGGCGGCTGTCGGACAGACCGGCGGCGGTGGCGACGTCGGGCGCCCGACACACCTCCACTTTTATTTCCACGAGAACTTCTCGGATGGCCCCAACAGCACGTCCGTGGAGGTGTCCAAGGCGCGCGGCGGCAACAACAACAGCTCCTTCTTCGGCGCTGTGTCTGTGGTGGACGACATGCTCCGGGAGGGCGCCGACCCCGCGTCCCAACTCCTCGGCCGCGCACAGGGGCTCACCGTCGGCGCGTCCCTCTCCGACGGCGCGCTCCTGACGGTGTTTAACTTCGTGTTCACGGAGGGGACCTACAACGGCAGCTCCCTGACGCTGCTCGGCCGCGCACTGCTGGGCACGGTCATGGAGCGGCCGATCGTCGGCGGCACGGGCGTGTTCCGGATGGCGCGCGGGTACACGCTTAGCAAGATGGTTGACTCGCCGGACCCCAACAGCCTGCTCGTCCTCGAGTACGACGCATACATTTGGCACTAGGAGCCGATTCTGCCATTTGGGATGTGTGTAATTGTGCATTCGTGACCATGAATAAAGAGACTTCGTTGCAATATGAATTGCCAAAGATTATATTGTCCATTTAGGATTTGTTCGGTTAATCCGCTCCCCGAAAGAGGGCAGGGAAGAGATCACTGGTGGTTGTCCATAAAAGTCTAGAATGCGGCCTTTTTTTTTTACGAGAACCTAGGCCTGGATTATGTTAAGATAAACGAAAGAGCTTGGTTATAACATAGGGAGTTAGCGATCGTCTGAAGCAGAAATTACTCAAGAAGGAAGAAAAAAACGCCAATTCCCAATGGCGAAGACCGGGAACCATGGAGGCAGAGCTAAACCGGCCTTGCCAAATGGTTAATTCATCGCAAACTGGAACAATCACATCACGCGGCAGCTGCCTTTCTTTTCGGAAGATGCCGTGTTCCTTACATCCCAAAGCCGCGCGCCATATAGAATAGTTAAAGAACTGATGGCCAAGTCACTGGGTCTTCGTGGCAGGTAGAGGGCAATGTCCAGACGTCGTCGTTTCAGGGCCGGGGCAGGCAATGCCACCGCCGGGGACCATGGAGCTGAGGCACGAAGACCATATAGGTAATTAGTACATTTTCTATTTGGCACAATAAGCATTTGAAGGCCCATCACAAACCAGCCCAAGCTGTAGCTAACTCTTCCTACCGGTCTTATTTTGCCTGATCCGTCGAACGGGAGCCCCACCGAGGCGACGTTTCGTTTGATCGTATACTGCCGCCGCGACCCTGCCCTGCCCATCGCCATCGACGCTCTATCCTGCCTGAGCAGAGGAGACGCCGACGCCCCCGATTCGCACCTCAGTCCTTACATGGCGACCGGCAACCGGCAAGGACGCCGATCCGATTCGCTCCTCAGTACCCACAGTAAGCAACGCCAACACACCGATAAATTAGTATTTCCAATTTATTTATTTGCCTAGGGTTACCAATTTCTAATTCAATGTATTTATTTGAATGTGTTAGATGCTGCCTAGGAAGTATTTGTCTGGTGCTCAGAAAAGGAAAAAAAGACTTCTTGCTTGTTATTTGAGGTAATCATAAGGGTTACTGTTTTTTGTTACACTATTGTTAAGTTTTATGAGCTATACATTTTGATACTAAAAATTAGTTTGATAGGCTCTTATCTTCTTATGCGTGCAAGGACTCTTAAAATTATAGAGATAGCCCTACGTGGCTACTTCGCTGTCTGCAGCAGCGAATAAAAGTAGTAATCCCACAACCCCAGGACAGTCCACACATCTTTGCTGAGCCTGCAATCAGAGAAGGCGCGATGTCGGTCTTCTGCAGTGTGGCTGCAAGGGCCACAAACGCATCCTCCATGAGATTTTTGTGGTGCAAATTTACTTTAAGGGGTGTTTAAATCCTAAAGGAGTGGGATGACATATTGGATGCTCTTTAGGATGTTGTAAGTTTTTTGGATACTAAAAAAACTAATTACAGAACTCACGAGAAAACCGCAAGACAAATTTTATTAAGTCTAATTAGTCTATCATTAGCACATGTTTACTGTAGCACTATATTGTCGAATAATGGACTAATTAGGCTTAAAAAATTCGTCTCGCAGAATTATCGCAATCTATGCAAGTAGTTATTTTTAAATCCATATTTAATACTCCATGTATGTGTCTAAACATTCGATTTGATAGGTGAAAAGTTTTGGAGAAAGAATAAAAACCCCCTTAATGCTTAACCTGTCCTTGAAATATAACCACACAAATATCTTCACTTTATTTGGTGCTTTTGTGCCACAAATCAACGGCCAAGGAAATCTTGTAAGGAGGGTAGGGGTGCCAAAACTTCATATGCATCTCTAGTTTTGAGAGGTTTCCATGTGGATGAGAACCTCCTGATGTCCTGTCTAGCCCGAAGATGATCCCCTGCCAAGTAGACATGAGAGAGGCAAGCTCGGCAACCAGAGGCAGAACCAGGGGGCGGCAGGGGCTGTGCCCCCCCCAACCAATGAATTTTTTATACTATGTAAAAAATAAAATTTTCATAAAAAATTCAATAAAATTTAATTTTTCATCAAAAATTTAATAAAAATTAATTTTTCATCTAAAAGTTCAATAGAAATCTCATTTTTTTTATCAAAAATTCATTGATATATCACAAAAAAATTCTTCTTTCACCTATTTATGACGTGTCTTTTATTGCTTGGTCTCTCTTATTCAAAAATGCTGGTTCCGCCACTATTGGCGGCAGCTGCTCTTGTTAGCCTAAGACATAAGCGCAAATCAAACGTGTCTTGCAAAACCTTCTGCACTGATATGTTAGGACTGACAGAGTGGGAGAACAAAGCTGGGTGAGAGAGAGAGAGAGAGAGCAAGAGGGCCATCAACAATCCAACAATCATGCCAAAAAGAAGTACAACTATCCCGGACTCCGACGTAGGTGATTGATTGTGAGTGTGTGGATAATTCGTCTCAATGAATTTCTAGAGATTGGAAGAGGAAGTGGATGGGTTATCTGAAAACATGGGATCATTGAGCAGCAGCCGATCTCTCCAAGGGCTTTGAGCACTGGTGAAGTGGTCAATCAACTTAAGCATACATCTATTTTGGGTTTGCAGGTTTTTGAACCCAAGAACGCCCTGCAGTTTGCTAGTGCAGACATGCTCCCAGGCCACAAGACATTTAGATCCATGTCATGAATCCTCCCCAATCCAGAAAAAAGCATGGCGACGACGATCAATGGCTTTAATTACAGATTTGTGGAAGCCCATAGCCATCATGTAGTGAAGGGGAAGGGCA
Source organism: Chrysopogon serrulatus (assembly GCA_015844335.1). Taxonomy (NCBI): domain Eukaryota; kingdom Viridiplantae; phylum Streptophyta; class Magnoliopsida; order Poales; family Poaceae; genus Chrysopogon; species Chrysopogon serrulatus. Next base: position 92,105 of record JADLZL010007004.1, on the reverse strand, counting down.
CTAAGAACAGACGATGCAAGAGTCAGCCGGCCGGCCCTATGGAGGAGAGAGGGGCATGCCAACCAGAAAGATGGCGATCGCAGGAGGCGATAACTGTTGACAGTCCGACACAGTTAACTTGTTCCGTAACTTGTTCCGAGAGAGGGGGAGCCCAAGGTATGGCCGAGGGAAGGAAGAAACACTAGCGCTGAAGAGGAAAGCAAGGTCGATGGCATCAATGGGGAAATACCAATAGAAAGTTACTTTTATGGAAATTAATGGAGAGACTCGTGGCCAATTCAAAGTCGTTAAGAGCGTTCTTGACAGCAAGGGTACCCTCGGGAGAGGCTCTGAGGAAAATAAAAGTGTCATCAGTGTACTAAAGGATAGGATAAGGAGTGTTATCCGTCAAGAATAAGTGAATGTGACCTTTTTTCTGGAGGTGAACTATTTTTTTTAAACAAGAGGTGAACTATTATTACTTTTTTCTAGATAATGGACACAGAACTATTATTACTAGTAGTATATCCGTGCTAAGGTTACATTGGTATTCGAGGGCAACTGGCAGGATCAACAAGGTGTGTACGGACAACCTTTCTGCCGATCTTCTCTACAGCAAGCATGAGCTCCAAACTGATGGAGGTAAAACATTGGGATCAAGACATTTCTGTCCACTTAGCAGCAGGTTGTGGGTGGAATCTAAGTTTCAGAAGATGTTTTCGTGAGTTGGACATGAAACAATGGGATGATTTAAGATCTAAAGCGGATGGAGATAAACCTCTCAGATGAAGATAATAAAGTGGTCTGGACGCTTGAACCGTTAGAAAAGTTCACATCAAGAAGCATTTTTTTTCGAACCGGAGGCCAAGCCCCATTTCCATTGCGAAACGGAAATATTACAGAGTTTGCGACTAGACAGAATTCCAGACCGAGAAAGAGTTAAAGAAAGACTTCGCAACCGAGGCCTAACACTTAGCCTATCACCAAAAGACATCTTTCGCATGTCCTGCATATGCAGATATTGCCTACAAGGCGCCAGCATGATATCCTGATATCTAGAGTTCACAAAACCAAGAACAAGGGCAGATAAACTAAAAGAAGATGGGATCAGGTTTCTGTTTCCTCTCCTAACGATTCTTCACACTGGCATCACTCTGTCTGGTGATCATCATCTCCATCTTTTGAGTAAGTTGCAACTCCTGTCTTGGTCTTCTTAAGTAGCAGCTTGACAGCAATTCGAAGCATGGTCTCCACGCCCTCTTCCAGCAGTTTCTTGTCCTTCTCTAGATAAAGACCTGCCCAGTAGCTCATTAAGGCACAAGCATAGCATACAATAGAGATGGGGTCATGTAAGATTTTGTTTTCAAAGCACACTTTATTACGTGTTTTCCAAATCGCCCAGCACACTGCTGCAATACCAAGTGCATGAAATTTGCGACCAGAGGGTAACCATTTATCATACCAATTCCAACATTGTTCCATATTGCAAGGAATAACACATCAAGAAGCATGTACAGATATAGTACTTTTGGAGGCGTCATTGATACTAGAATGACGGATATTTGGCAGGCCAAAATTCTGTTAAAAGTACAAATTTTTCTCTAGATGGCATGGCATAACAGGATACAGACAACTAATCAGCTGAGGAGGACAAATTGGGATGGATCTGATCTGTGCAAATTCTACTTGGTGAAATAATCTATTAATCATTTGTTGTTCCAATGCCCGGTTGCTGTTGCAACTTGGTGTTGGGTCAGAATAGTATAAGGTGGGATAGAATCCCTTCATCACTTGTTAGTTTCCAAGATTCTCTTCTTACCCATAGTGGAGGAGGGGAGTCTGAGCTTCCCTGGTGGTGTCAATAGCAGCTCAGATTGAGGTCGCCCCGCAAAAAATTGCTTCGTGGCTATTGTGGCCCAGCTGCAATTTATTTGGGGGGGGGCCAATACCTTTCAAATTGCGAAGCCCATTGGGCAAGAAAGAGAGTCCACAAGAACCCGCAAGAAGCCGCAACAATCGTCGCACCTCCCAAACCCTACCATATCTCCATCAGCGAGTGTCGGGCGTCGCTGTCCTCCATCACACCTTCCAGTTTGACGGCTCTCCCTGGTGCTTGGCGCAGATAGGAACGCCGACTCCGGCGGCCGTGGCAGGCTGCAGAAACCTAGCCCTCAGCTCGCGCTCCTCCATGGTGGTGGAAGAGGAGGAAGGAGCAAGGTTTTGGGATTCGTTTCGGAAATAAATTCGGAGCTCACCGAATTGGCCGAATCCTAGAACCTTGGGAAGGAGAGGATGGGAACCGTGAAGGCTCCATGATCCAAGCATCGGCCTCTACATGATCAGGGGGGCTGGTGGCGAGTGTGGCATCCTCTGATGGGTAAGGATTTGCTTGCTTGACCCTCTCTTGTCCTCACCTCAACTCTTGCCTCTGCATCAAATTTTGAGTTGATTACTGCTCAATTTCTGGAGGATGGAAGCGCTCAGCAACGACTGCAGTATCCGTCCAATCTCCCATAGAGGATGGTGTTAGTTTCTTTCTCTACTTTTGGCTGGCAATTGTTAGTAGGAACTGAGAATCACAACTAGCAACTAGCAGCAGAAAGTTGTTACAGTGTGGTTGCAGCAGATAGTTGTATTGGGTTTGCTTCCCTTTATTTTCTCCTGCACAGGTCTTCAAACCACACTGAAAAAGAAACTGAAATAGATGCTCAGTGTGGTGGACAACCTTGGCTGTGCCGTTATCATTTATTTGTGAACAAGAGAGTAGAGTGATTACTTTTCATGAATTATCAGCCAAAATTCAATGCCTGGATGCTATCAAGAACGTGGAGGAAACTGCAGTATTTCTCTGCATCAGATTTGTTACTGTTAGCTAGAGAGGGTATCTTTGCCATAATGTTGTTGTACATTGTCATCTTTTTAACTATTTCGACAGCTGAACTTTCTTGTTCTAGCATTTAACTACTTTGGCAATACTTTATGATCCATTTCACTCAATTCCAGTGCTAGTTAGTCTTATTGCTTCAGGTCATATATTTATACATTGGTTCTGATGTGACATTACTTGTAAAATTTCATGTGAGAAGCGTCCTCCTTTAGATGTACCTACTTGTTGGAACTCTACTTACCTGATGCTGAAGTCAGCAGTAGATTTTAGGACAGCATTTGAAGCTTTGGACACATAGGATCTGAGCTACATAGATAATCCATCACCTCCGGAATGGCAACTAGCATACATTGTGACATATTCAAGGTATTCTATGATGGCACAAATGCAGTTTCATGTACACTATACCCAACAGCCAACCTTTATTTCTATGTTCTCCGGAAGGTCAAAGAAACAATAGAAAAGGAGGTTTCAAACAAATAATCTTCCATTGCAACAATGGCACTCAAGATAAAAGAGAAGTTTCGGAGGTATTGGGACCTATGTCTACTTCAGATTTGTGTTCCTATTGTTTTGGATCCCAGGTTTAAGTTTAATTTTTTAGCGTTTCGCTTGGCCGCTGGTTTTGGGGACTATTGGCGCAAAAATGTGGATCTTCTACGCCAACAGCAATCAGGTGGCTCTCAGGGAGCGTACAGGAGCCGGAGTCCTTAATCCCCTGAGCCTTGAAGGGTAAGCCGAGCTTGGTGACTTGATCTTGGGCGTGCCAGTCAATTTGACTTGTAATTGATAAGGGAAAGCAAACGTCAATTTCTGGAACCTGCGGGTTTTATTGCCAGACAGTTCCACAATGTATGGCCTTCGAATGGCCGATGAATCAAAGGAGATTGACTAGAGAGTCAACTCCAGACAGCGTAAAGCACATACTAATAACAGTGAGATTAGAGTGGCTATTTATGACATGTAACAGATGAAGTAAGCAGTTAGCCGATCTCATTAGTCGATATGTGCATGTAGCATCTCTCAAGCATGTTTAGTGAATTCAATTGCATCTAAGGCATTATATACACATGTACCGTGAGTAAAAGCGTAACTGGATCGGCTATTTAACTGATACAGGGTCCAAGTAAAGAGGTAGTTCATATTCATAGATTTAGATCATTCATCAACTAAACAATAAGCTACCAAGACTGGTCTACCAGCCGACGGTTTTGTTAAACTACTTTCGCAAAGCATGTTGAATATACATTCACCTGGTCTACCGGCCAACGGGCTTCAATAAATCCAACAAACAATGCTAGTTTACTCGATGTCCGAACAAATCTATATACATGCACTACTCGTGAAACAATAACTGAATCGGCTATTTAGTCGATACAGGGTCCATGAAGCAGGAACGGGCTACTTATCTTCACCACAGCTAAATCCTTGGTCAAATCAAAGCTGGTCTAAAAGGTCGGCGGCTTTGAATTGGTCTCAAACTTATCCACAAGCAAATATAGAATTAAAAGGAAGCTGGTCTAATAGGCCGGTGGCTTTGAGATAACCTAAATCTACTCTTGTTAAGCAAGCGTCTCTAAACACGAATAAACTCACAAATCAAAATAGAGCTGGTCTAGAAGGCCGGCGGCTCTAAATCGACCCTCAAATCTACTCACATCTAGTTAAGCCTCGAACCCACAACATATGGCAATCAAGATCGACAAATTAGTCGATACGAGCCTGAGCGACTATTTCGGTAGAGATAAGCGTGAACACAAACAAACATCAAAACAGTAGATCTTTAATAGAGTTTTAGGTTTAATCTAACCTATCAATCTTGATTGGACAATGATATTATTGCAATAAATAAATCAAATTAAAATAAACAATATTGATAATTTAATGAATCTATTAGATCGCCAATCTAATAGAGTTGATAACTAGCTTATATCAAATTCACAGTGGGGTCGTTAGATGCAGCCATACAAACAAGATATAACCGATAACTAGCTCAAATCAAGATCATACAATAATTTAGGACAGAGAAATACAAATTTACATTGTAAGGGAGGGAGTATATATTAAATCAACTCAAAATTTATTTCAACATTCATTTATTTTAACTCTAATTTCTAAAAATATGCAAGCCTATCTTTCACGTACAATCAAAATTTGAAGTTATATTTTAACTGTCTATCGTTCTTGAAGACTTATGTAATATTAAAGTTTTAAACATCATATTTATATTATCTATTTGAGTTAGTAGTATAACAGGTGCTTATACATATATTATCGTGGTATTTTGTGTTCCCATTGCCACACACGGATATTTACCTAGTTATTTTATTATTTATGTATCATGTATCATTTGTATTTCCTAAATTTAGGCCATACGATGTAGTCTGTATCAATAAGATGTCTTAAAATTAGATGGAGGTCAACAGTCCCATACAAATTCAATCAAATATCTACTTTATCCTGATTTTACCATTAATTAACTCAAGAGAAAGGATTTTTCAAAACTTGGTAAAGGTAGGTTATGGTGATTCATGCCCAAACAAAAATGGAAAATGCAAGATTTTGGATGAGACTAAAATCATGTGAAAATCAGAAACTTAGTACAGACAGTTGTGATGTTGCATGTCAATCCACAAGGCCACAAGTAATGAGCTGAACAGTCAGATTCGATACAGATTACACTAAATGCATTGAGTAATGAATGGCAAGAGGATACTTGATTTAGATCATTTACCTTCCTTTTAGTGTAAATGGCATGTCCCCATGAACAAACTGGACAAGATTGACTTGAATACCAGCGTATATGATCAAAAGACAAAACAACCAAGAATGTGTTCTGACTTTTAACAACACCAAGTTATTCTAATGTCAGTTGTCACAAGTATTTTGCTTCTGAATATTCGGGTACCTTGTAGTGATCCCTGCCCCAAAAACCGTGAAAATGTAAAACCTCACGCATAAGAAATTGCAGGCCAAGAAATTGCAGGCCAACCATCAACCGTGTTACTAATAAATAACCTGAAGGAGAATAAAAGTATTAAGAAATTGCATGTTAACCCTCAAGAAGTAAAGAATGGTCATGGAGATGCAGTGTGATATTCATCACCTATAAGCAGAAGTAGATTCAGTAACCAAAGTACACAATGAAACTCTTGACATCTAGTAGCTAAGGGCTTCACCAATGCAGGACAACAAGAGTGTACTCCCTCCGTCCCTTTTTATACGTCGTCATAGGATACGTGCCACAAGTTTGACTTGATTTATAGAAAATACGTATAATATTTATATCTCCAAATAATTTTGTTAAAAAACTAGATCCAAAGATCTTTCCGATGATACTAATTATGATAGTAATCGATGATATTTATTATTTATTAAAATTACCGGCATTTATATCTCGGGAAGCGGCGACAAATAAAAAGGGACGGAGGGAGTAGGCTTCAAAAATTATTCTACTGCAAATAGACATAGGTTAGCTAGAACTACTACTCTTCCATTCCAAGGTCCAAGCACATACTAGGTTTGTAAAAGCTGATGCTACTTTTTCTCTTAAGGCAATAGGAGCCTCTGCAAATCACACTGACATGTGCAGAGCACCTAACTTATAGACATGTTGGTATTCAAGCCTAGGCCTTGTTCGGTTGCAATTGAAATTGTAACTTTTTTCACTCTCTCTCCATCACATCAATTTCTACCCGCATATATGGAGCATTAAATATAAGTGAAAAAAATAACTAATTACACAGTTTAATTGTAAATCACGAGATGAATCTTTTGAGCCTAGTTGGGCCACGATTGGACAATATTTGTCAAATACAAACGAAAGTGCTACAGGAGTTAAAATTCTAACATTTGCGATTCCAATTGCAACCGAACAAGGCCCTAGTTGGCCTGACAAAGCCGCTACCGAAGCCACTCCGTTAGGGCTGGCCTAATGAAATAAAGCTGCTAACAATAAACTAGCCATAATTCATTCAGCAACATACAGGAGTGAAACAAAATCTGGGAATTGCCCTGTAATGTTAAAACTTCTTTTTTCTAACGAAATCTGAGAATCGCTACTGACTAGGATCTTTCACCTCAAGCAGGTTCAGTCTAACTATCTAAGAGACGCAGACCTATATGCCAAGGAGAATAACCTTGGTGCCAAGGATTACAGGCGCTGATCGGACGCACTCGATGAGATCCGAGGCAGCGATGGTGATAACGTTGGTGAGGGGGGCTGCCACAGAGATGGGTGCGGCGTAAGGAGCACGAAGAAGGTTGTGGATGCGCATAGATTGCCCCAAACCGACAGAATGGCTACATCATATCTTCCTGATCTACCCAAGTGTACGCCTATGCCAATCGGCGAATGATGATTGGAGATCCCTAATCGCCGTCCGTCCAACTTCCGGTCGCTGCAGATTGCATCAAGAGGCGCGACAAGGCGGCTATCAAGGCGGGTGTAGTGGCGGAGCCAAGAAAGGCGGGCGAGGGCCATGGCCCCCAACATTTCACAACAAAAACGGTTACTAGAACAACTTAATATGTTTATTTATATTATAGAGAGATTATATAAAATTATTGTCATATGAACCAATTAATATCTTTTATATAATAAAATAATACAAAACACAAATAGATAATACAATTTTGTCTATTTGTGTTGCTTGGTTGCTAAGATGAGAAGAGAGGCAGTTCATGAATGCTGAACCAACTGGTGAAGCAGAAGGTGGAGACCAGAAGATAGAATAGTGAAGACTTCTGAGCAGCTAGAGTTTGGGAAAAAAAGGCAAGTGCAGGCTACCTTGATCATGTTGTTACCTAATAACTTTAATTCACTTTACTTTCATGCATGTGTCTTAATTTTGAAACCTAAGGACTTTTTTTTTAGATAAAGGATAGATTCTATCCGGCTTCATCTACCAAATGGTAGAATCAAGCGTCTTATTACAAAGTTCGAAAACACAAATCAGCATACATGCTGCAATCCAAGGCACAAGCAACGTCCAAAAATGCTCGAAACGACCATAGTCTCAACTAAGTAAAACCGATAAATCTAGAAGACAGCCATCCATTGGAACTAAAGAAATGCAACGCCGTTGTCTCTAAGTATTGGCCAACGAGAGTCTGGTCCGAGAGCCGTCATACCGCTGCAGTTTTGCCCATTGCCTGAGCCAATAACTTCCTCTGAAAAGTACCTGCAACAAAGATTTTGGTGGGCACTTGTCAAAAACCACTTCATTTCGTGTTAGCCAAACCGTCCAACATAAAGCAGCCGCTGCCGTTAATAATAGTGCATTATGTTCGCTACCACCCGTCTTAGACCAATTATTAAATAAGTCAGCAACATTTTGAGGAGGTGATAAGCCCAACAATACATGTACAGCTCGCCACAGGAATCTAAAATAGACACACTCAAAGAAGAGATGATGGATAGTTTCTGGAAAATGACAGAAGCTATTCCAGTTACGCCGTCGAGTCTTAATATTCCTTTGTTGTACCTGGTTTTATACGTGGGTAGACTTGCTTATTTGCTCCAACCTATAATGGCACATGAGACAGGACATACGATACTAGTTAATGGCTTATGGACCTGAGGATGATGATAAGATGTTGGTTCTTTAGCCACGTGGCTTCAACTATGGGGGACTCTTCTCTTTTTCTAGTACTCGTGTCTGCCCTCCCTAAGGACTGGTTCTAGGAGTGACCACCTAGGACATACTATACAACCTCAATGTATATGGCTCTAGCTTGACGTAGTAGTAGACCTTCTGATAGTAGTGTGGCAGCTTACCAATTAGGAACAAATGGGGGATCTAGATAATGTATATTAAGACCTGGTAATGTAGGTCTTGTTTAGGAGCCTTCGATTTGCTATTTGGGCTACCCACAGGGATGATTACCATGCGCCTGGGTAAAAAACCTAGCAGGTTGCTATCTATTAGTCGAAACTATCAACAGTCTCATAGTGTGGTCCCTGTCGTCTAGCTAGGAAGTGTAAAATGCCCAACATATGGGAATGCCCAACATATGGGAATTGCGACTTGAGGGTAAAGTTGTACGTACACCTATGCAGAGTTTGATCAAACTGATACTCCCTCCATACTCATAAAACTTGACATTTTGGATATGGTTTAGGTCAAACATTGGGAACATAAACTATCAATAACTTTTACAATATTTAGTTTAAAAAAGTGAAACTTATATGTATAGATTCACCTTGAAACCCATTTTTATAAAAGTAATTTTATTTTTAGTTTTTCTTATATATTTTAATAAAAAATGGTGGATAAAGTTAGGTTTTGGAGACCGTGTCCTTGTCCAAAACGTCAAGTTTTATGAATATGGAGTAGTATATCAGTTGTGCTCACAGATACGAGCGGCCCAGACCGTCACATGATTAGAAATGGATCTCTGGATGGATGATATTGGATCTCTTGGGAGATGATGGATCTTAGTGGCGCAGCGGAAGCGTGGTGGATCTCAGATGGAAGTGGCTACTTCGGATCATGGACACTTTATCATGATGTTAATCTCTTAATGCAACTTAATTAGTGGGTTGGGATCTTTAACTCACTATAGTAATTCAGGTTGGTTAATCAAACTATACCAACTAAAAGTGCTTATCGCAATTAAATAGTGTTAACTTTACCTCTCGCACATCATTTACTTTCTAACCTATACTTATTCAGTATGACTTGTACTCCCCCTGTCTATCCCCCCCCACCACAATTTGAAGTAAAATCTGCTTAGAAGATTGATGAAGGTGCTACGGAGTTTCCAAAACACTGTCAGAAGTGCTTGGTGTACGCGGACCTGTCATCAACCTTCTTGTGGACTGGAGCTTAGCTGTGAGATTAGAGTTTCCGCTTATGTGCCTTTGTAAGACCTTCATGTCTCTTTTGTAAATATTCCAAGTTATATAATAAATATGCTTATTGATTATTCACTAATGATGTCACTATATGTATATGTATGAAAATTGATCCTGGCATACATATAGTTTACATTCGATTTTGTTCTTTAAAATCAGGTGTGACATGAACTTGGCAAACCTATTGCTCGTGGTTCTGAGGCCAAACCGCCAAACCTAACTAAAGTCGTGTACTCCATGTGTCCCTAAAAAAATCCGTTGTTTCCCTCGAAAACAATCTTTAGTAATTTTAATAAATAATAAGTATGGTTAATAAGTATCATAATTAGTATGATCAAAAAGATCAATCTAGTTTTTTATCTCTACTCCTAAAAATTACCGAAGGTAATCGTCCACGCCTGTTTCACCTCGCTCCCCTCGCGCAGGTGCCTGGCTTTTCACCTCGCCTTCCCACGCGACAGGTGGGCCCAGCGCTCCTCCCAACGTCTGCACCTTGCGACTCACAAAAAAGAAACCGCCCGCTCCCCATCATCACCCTCACCCACCAGTCTTGCGCGGTCCTCGCCGTCGCGGCGGCCCTTGCCGTTGTGCGTACCTCGGCCGCTGTCATCGGACCAAGCCCGGGATCTGTCGACATCATTCGCTGTTGTCGCCATCGACCTTACTCGCCGCCCTCACGCACCAGGGTCCTGGACTGTCATCGCAGTTGCGGCCGCCGCCGTCGTCCTCGCCGGCCCCTCGCAGTTTGCACAGATGACAGATCGACGCTGGCACGCCGCCATTCTAGAGCTTCGAGATCGGGCAAGCCATCCACGACCTCACTGAGAGCCATCCTCAACAGCAAAGTAAGTTGCGGATCGATCTCGCCTTCCTCCGGCTCCCGCTGCTCCACTTTCTCACGTCAAGCTCCTGCCACCCACCACCCGCCGCCACGCCTCTCCGCGTGGACCTCTCCCTCCGACCCGCTCTCCACGCTCCTGCTGCGCCGTTCTTGCGAGGAGCACCACCAGGTGTGCCAGCCGGAGACGCATCTCACTGCGGTGCCGGAGCACCGCCGGAGCAAAAGTCGATGCCACTCTCACTGCGGTGCCGGAGACGCATTTCGCTTGCCGCTCACGTGCTGCTGCTGCTTCGGATGAGCAAGACGCTGGAGCAGCAGCCGCCCGACTCGGAGACGCCGCGCGGCCGGAGCTCGGAGACACCATTCTGCCGGAGCAGCCGCCGCTCGCCTGGGAGACGCCATGCTACTGGAGCAGCCACCGCTCGCCTCGGAGATGCCGCGCCGTCAGAGATGTCGTGCACCTGAGCTGCCTCTCACCTCGCATGGGCGAGGCTGCTTGCCTCGGATGCGCTGGAGCAGGACTTCAGGAGCAAGCCAAGGCCATGCGCCGGAGCAAGAGGAAGAAGTCAAGGCCATTCGCATCGTACGTGCTGGATGCCTGTCTTCTGTGAGAAGAGCACATGGAGACCGAGAACCATCGGAGGAATTTTTTAATTAGCAAATTAGCGAGTGGGTCCCGGCGTCCCGCATAGTGCTGTTATCCGAACAAATTGCCAAACAAGGGATAGGAGATAGAGATCTCATAACCTGACCATAACCGAGTTCACCATAACCCACCTATTTTCCTATCCCTTTCTCAAATTGTATCCAAACGCCACCTATGTGCACACCAATTCTTTTACTGGATCTGCGAGTGCATATCTATGTGCTTTTGCACTGAATGTTCGTAGCCTTCTTCTCTTCATCCTCCCCACCCTGATGGAATGTTGGTTATCTTTGTCCTGTCGTATGCACCTCGCCAATCCTGTCTCCCTCCTCTGTCTAAAGTTTGAAAGGATTGGGATGGGTTATGGTTAACTGTCATGAACAAATTTTATATATGAATTGGAATTTTGGCCCTTCGGGCATATGTGTGCAAGGCGATGTAGTTGTTTGGTTAATTGCCCAAGATTAGCTTGCTTTGCAAATACGGAAGAAGTTTTAGTAACATGTATTTTCATGTATCCTCTTGCCAGTCCTGCCTCTTGCCAGCTTATGATTCTAGGCTGATTTTCATTCAGCAATGTGTTATTTGTCGTAGTTTTTGTTGCCTTTGGTTCCTATTAATACCTTCTCCATACAAAGTATTTTTGGTTCAGGCTAAAAAAAGGATTTTTTTTTTTGTCTTACTCGTTGTTAGGCACTCATTTGGAAGTTGCAAAGGCCGGTGTTTCACTTCATATTTGTATGTAGTATGACTGATGTCCTAATTTTTGTCCGATTTCTTTCTTTGAATGGCATATGCAGAGAGGTGGTTTGTAGCAGAGGATATGGTATGAACCTACTAATTCATCATTATAATTTAGGTTTCTATTAAATACAAGCATACAAATAAATTGCAGCATGAGGAGGAACTGAAGTCAGGAATCAGCTCCAGAGACCTGAATTGCCACTGGCCTTCATACCACACAACATGGGTTTCTATGGTTCCATATGCGAGGCTCTCATCAGTGTCCCTGCACCCCAAATGTGTTTATTGGATATTGTAGAACCAGCATGAAGATGGACCTTGGGGCGTCAACCAATATGACTCATTAATCAATAAGGATGTTCTCTTATCTATGCTTTTATGCTATCTTGCATTCAGGAGATTATTGACAGAGGTAACATGTCAAAGAGGTATGAATTGAGGTTCCAATTGAGAGATTCGAAGGTATTTTTATTACAGTAACAATTGATGCCAACCAGCCACTTTTTAACTTTTGTGGTTTGATTTAATTCTTGAACAGGATTACATTTCATTAGGAGGAGTTTCTCTATTGCTGCTATCTTGGACAAACAGGTCACTGCTCTTAAGATTTCAACATCTGTTTTCTTGATTTTGTTAGGACAAGAGGTGATCGACCAGTCAGGAATCAGTTATGTTTTCAAGATATTTCTTTTGGTAGCATTTCTAAATTTCAGGTTATTTCATTAACCCACTGAATCACTCCTTGATTATTACCTAGGCTTTGAATTGAATATATTTCTAAATCTAGGAGAAAACTAGCTGCACATCAATACATTCTTCAGTCTGGGTATGTGATGAAGTTCCCTCCTGGACCTCCGAAATCTTTCTATTTTTTTGTGCAGCCAGCTTTATCCTAGATTTAAAGATATATTCAATCCAAAGCTGTTAGAGCAGTACTTATCCCTTCTAATAGAAAGTAATCACTAACAGCCTCCATTCAATGCAGTATCCATTATTGTGGAGGAAAAGCAGAATCATCGAATCATTCTCGAGAAGTTTAGTCCCCTCTGCTGTGCTCATTGACTACAATTTTGAATATACATGAATGTGCTTGTGAATGTCTGTAACCTTATTCTGTTGTTTTTTTTTTTTTTTTTGAAAGCGTGCATTGCACGTTCTTCATTAAGTAGAAATGGAAAGTTACAGCAGATTCACAAGTAATCCGAGGATTACCAGCGAATCCCACAAACACAATGAACAAGAAAATAAAGAGGGGGGGGGGTTGCGTGAACCTCCATCATACAACCACAAGCAACTGAACCTAAAAAAGAATACTCAACACTAAGGTCGGTAGCAGGGTAGTGCGACTGGAAAAGCGATGACCACGGCGGCCAAGCATCCGCCGGGACCATGGCGGCAAAGCATCCACCAGAACTACAACCATCGACATGGCAAAGCATCCGCGGATGGGCCCAACACGCTCGCAACAAAGAAAGCATCTGCATGGGAGGGAGCCTCAGCAACTACGAAGACCATCGACGCGGCAAAGCATCCGCGGATGGAGCCAACACAATCTCAGCAGCTAAGCATCTGCATGAGGGGGGCCTACGCGACAACGGCGGTAAAGCGTCCGCCCAAGCAACGACTGCAACCACATCACCCGCTATCAAAACGAACCAAAGTGAGGAGCAACATGAAGCACAAAGGCACAGTTAGGAGTTTCTCCAGGGGCTCGCCGCACGGACGCTAGGGAACAAGGGAAAAGCCGTGTGATTCTTCACGACACCTCTAGAAAGGGGGTGATGCCCCGGTGACCACCAAGGACGCCACTGTCGCTAGCCTTGGAGGTCAAGGCAGGGCTAACGCCCAGAATCCGGCCAAGATGGTGCAGAGCCGTGGGTTCGAAACGACGCCTCCAAGGAGGTAAGTGGCGCAAGGGGCGTCACCGCCGTCTGCCCGGACATAGCCGGGCTGAGCTTTCGCCCAGAACACCAAGGTGGTGCAGAGGCAGCCCTCTGCACGCGCTCTGGCCACCTTCGCGAGCCTGGCCAACAGCCGGCCGACACGACCGCCAAGGCAGGCACCCAGGCCACTACATAACAAGCCGGGTCAAGCGCAACACGGAGATGAAGCAGAACCAGCTGGCGTCATATGGACCGCCGCCGAGCGCCCACACCAGTAGCCGCGTCCGCCGTGGCAACCGCGGTGACCGCGAAGTGTAGGGCGCCGCCTCGGCGCCGCCGCCACCGCACACCCAGGCATAGAGCAAAGAAGCTCGTGCAGGCCCGCCCACACCGCGCCCCAGGCGTGCAGGCGCATGGCTACCCACTTTGGCGCGGGGCAGCGTGTGGAAGAGAGCCGTGTCAAAGCCATCGCCGAAAGCAGGCCAACGTGGACAGCTGCAAACTCGGGCGCAGGCAGCAAGCGGATCAAAGTCGCCGGCCAGTGAGCCCACGGAGGGGCGCCGGTGAGGTTGGGTGGGCCACGGCTAGCAGCCAACGCCCCGACCCGGCCATGGCCCCAAGCCGCCATGGCCAGCAGGACGCAGCTGCAGCACCGAGCACATAGACGTGGGCCGCGGCCAGATCCATCCGCCGCCGCCCATGCCCAGCCAAGTCTAGCCGAGCCCTGGCCAGCTGCCCGATCTGAACGCCTGGAACAGCAAGGAGGAGGTCAGATCCGGCCCCAAGGAGCCAGCATCCAGCCTGCCGACCGACGAGCTCGCCGGAGAAGCTCAGATATGGGTCATGGTGGTGGAGGATGGAAGTGGGAGAGAGGGGTGGGAGAGAGAGGGGAGAAGGGGCTGCGATGACGCCTCTTTACAGGCCGTCGCTGGCCACCGCCGCCGCATGCCGGAGGGGAGGCGGCGGCGGCCGGAGGAGAAGCTGGGAGGGGGAGGCCGGACGAGTGCCGACGAAGTTCGCCCGAGTCGCCCCTGGGAGCGCTTTTGGGGCCTGGGCTGCCCTGAGATAGCCCCAGACACAAGCAAATAAAAACAACCTTATTCTGTTGGTCCAGTACTAATACTCTTTTCAGAGGATCATCAACATTGTCATGGTGGATGTACATGCGTTCATGGGCAGATGCAGGTTTTTCGTGCAAGGGCATACCATCGGCAAGCAGCACAAGCATCTGATTGTCTTATTGCCAACGGCAATGCTTTCACGGCAGCACCACCAGCATATGGTGCTCCTGCAGCGACTTCGTCGAGGGGTAGGACCAGGCCGACATTGCTGCTGAACCTCAGAACCAGCTCCTCTAAGGGAGACATTTGACATGCCTGTGACATGCTTGAAAAAAAATGCATGAGAGGAAGTGTTGTGATTAATTGATGAACTTAACATTGTTCCTACCTCTCATGATCTTTCTTCCCCTTAACAATCACTTAAATTTGCAGCTGTATGAATTGTTGATTGCTTCTTAGACAAAGGCATCCTTGTCAATGATTTTATATTTAAGAATTGTATTCGTCAGTAGGAAAATTGCTATAGTAATTGAATTGCTATAAAGATGGATGTACAATGCGCTTGTTCTTCACTTTGACATCTGTCTAGAGTGGGAACTGCATTACGAGTGTTAGTTGGGCAACAGAGAAGGATGTGTTCAGTATTCATTTGTTCCCGTTGCAACGCACGGGCACGATCCTAGTTGTTCTTTAAAATCAGGTGTGACATGAACTTGGCAAACCTATTGCTCGTGGTCTTGAGGCCAAACCGCCAAACCTAACTAGAGTCGTGTACTCCATCTGTCCCTAAAAAGAAAGCCGTTGCTTCCCGAGAAACAATTGCTAGTAATTTTAATAAATAATAAGTATGGTTGATAAGTATCATAATTAGTATGATCAGAAAGATCAATCTAGTTTTTTAACAAATTTATTTGGAGATATAAATATTACACTTATTTTCTACAAATCGAGTCAAACTTGTGGCACGAACATCCAAAACGTCTTTCTTTTAGAGACGAAAGGAGTATCCGCTATGCCTCCTCCATGATCTCGACATGTGTCACCAATCGTCCTCGACTGCCCTATCACCAAGTGCTTGCACACCAGCCTTGACTTGGTCAACCATTGTCTTGATTTCGTCAACATTGAATACTCCGTCTTTGCATGTACACTTGCTTGTCACTGTCACCAAGTGCTTGCTATCCATGATCCATCTTTCGGCCCTTGGTCCCTCAGTCTAATCCTCCATATCCTACTCCTAGTCTATTGGCATTGTGTCAACCATGTGTTGGCATTTCTTAGTGTTACCACTAGGTTTTATTTCTCAGCAATGCCGCTAGAATTTCCATATGATGTTTCTTAACATTGCTATGAGGGTTACATCCTTGGTAATAGTTTTAGAAGAGCATGGTACTGGCATCAGGATGTACACGAACTAATCTTATCTCAATTACCAAGAGTGCAACTCTAAAAACGCTAGGATTACACCCTAGGTAGGCAATACCTCAAAGATGTAGGGCGCGGCCAACATTCTTTGGCATTGTTACCTAGAATGTAGTCCTAACTACGATATTAAGAACCGTCACAAAAGTAGATCATTGCAATCATGGAAGTGGTTCCGTAAGCGCACGGAAATACTGTTGTAGCATTTTAACCCGAGAGTATTCGTAGGTCATGTATTTATATTTTTCTCAAATGAAGGCTAGGTAAAGACTCTAGTATGAACATGAACAAAATGACTTGCTTGAATGAATAGAATGACCAACTCTCAAGAGGGGGAAATAGTGATAGCATAAAGAATGGAAGAATAAAAGAATGATCCTACAAGAGTAGTTATTCTAATACTGCTAATGTCTAGAATGTAGTTAGTTATACAAATACAAGAGTAAGAGCTAGAGCTATGCATGAGATAGATCGGGAGGCTACCAATTACTGGTATGCATTTACTTACTCCTACACCATAGCCGAACGTGGAGAGTTACAAGGACGGACAGGGCTATCGCTACCTGTCGCCTACCCGAAGCTACCCAAGTCCCCCTCTTGTCTCCCACCCTACGGAATGACAAGTAAAGAACTTGGGTCTATCCTAAGATACAATAATCCATTACCCTATCATAGCTCTATTCCTAACCATCTAAATGTATGAAAGAGTAAGAACATACCTCTACATACTATGATCATACCATACAAACTATACACTAATTCATATATCAAGATCATATCATAGAATGTTATGATCAGGGCATACAAACTATATGATAATTCATATATCAAGATCATATCATAAGAACTACACTCTAATTCTAGAATATGGTTACATTGATAAAAAAGAGAGGAAGAACATGACCTAGACTAGTCAAGATGTTTCTCCCTCTCTTACAATTAAGCCTTGCTCCACTGCTACTACAAAGGACTAAAGAGAAATGGTAGAGAGCTCTTGAGACTATGGAGTGAGTTGTGTTGTGGGGTGTGTGTTAGTGAGGGAGCTCCACCCCTCCTCTTATAGTGCTTGGAGGTCGGTTCTTGGGCAAGGGGCATTGATGGCACATGGAACTACCTTCAGCACCAACATAGCAAATCACTAGAGGAAGCCAGTCCCACCTGGCAGCGGCAGGGATGCGGTCGCACCCTATTGCGTCTGCACCAGGGGTGGGGCCCCCTTGGCACCTCCTTCCTCTGGTGGGTCTTGGGCTAGGCCTAGACCCTTCCTGTGGTGGCTATTGGGCCTCTTTACTCATTTGTGCCTTTGTGCTTCGTCGAAAAGCGCATTTTCTTCTCCTTTTCCATTGTATTTTTGTATGTTTCCTAAAAATGGTAATTCACCAATACAAGTGGAAATAGGTTAGCAGATGTGAGTAGTACATGCTATTTTTTCCTTTCTAGAGAATAGTTGGCAGTAAAATGTTGTCGATAGTGACCACAAATAAACTCCCCCAATCTTACCCTTTGCTCGTCCTCGAGCAAAAGCTAAGCCGGTTGTTGATTAGGAGTTGCTACTATCTCGATTACATTTCACAAGTGTCATTCTTATAACAAATCTTTCTTTCTTAACCTAAATAAATTGGAATTTTTGTCCACCCTTTATACGCATTAACTGGGGCTTTAGATTTCTCTATGTCTTAGGTTTGTAGCAAGCAAGACTGGTTTTTTCTAGAATTGCATATTATCTGTTCTTTTTTAATTGCTTTTCTTTCCAGATATTTTTGGAGTTTTGAAACAAATACAAGATTCAAATGATTAGACCATACAAAGCTATTATGCTATACACTTTGATCAGAATGTGCAAGTGTGAAATATTTCTTTTGATTTTTAAAACACCTATGCATGATTCTCTCTCTTTTTGTCTTTTTGAGATGTCTAGGCTATCTTTTTAGCAGGCATCTGAGTACCTATTGTTTTATTCGGTAGGCATCTGAGCACCCATTGGATTCTTTTTCTCAAACATACATGTGTCCATTTTTTCTATTCTCACCACCCCTCCTCTTATAGTGCTTGAAGGTCAGTCCACGAGTAGGGGACTGATGGCAAGCGGAACCGCCTTCAGCATCAACGCGGAAAACCACTAGAGGAAGCTGGTCCCACTTGGCAGCAGCAAGCATGTGGCCACACCCTGGTGTGCCTGCATAGGGGTGTACACCCTCGGCACCGCATTCCTCTTATAGGTCTTGGGCTAGGCCTGGACCCTCCTGCAGTGGCTATTGGCCCAGGATCTTCTGGTGAGTGTGCCTCTTTACTTATTTATGCCTTTGCGCTTTATCGGAAAGCACAATTTCTTCTCTTTTTCCACTGTATTTTTCTATGCTTTCTAAAAAATGGTAATTCTCCAATAAAAATGGCATTAGTTTAGTGTAAAGGCACATGTAAGTTGTACATGCTAATTTTCCCTTTTTTAGAGAATAGTTTTTTAGTGGTAAAATGTTGTCGATAGTGACAAAGAAACACCGTGTCAACGTCAACACCTACATATCATAAGACAGGATACATGTTGCATGCCATGGTTGGTCTAAACACTGAGTCAAAGCTTGATCATCTCTTGACAATCACGCATCATCCTCACATGTGGCACATATCCACCAGGTTAGTCGTCATTCTAGTACAAATAAAGATCAATGATACCCTACTAAGATAGAGTTTCTTTTGGCATAGCTTGCTTATGTTTCCATAACAAGATTACATGGAGTACAAAACCAAAGAAACATATAAAGGCATGTTGAGATGAAACCTTAAACTTGTTAGAAGAAAAGGAGCAACATGGATTTCATCCATAAAACACCACAATGCACAAAAAGTCTTATGATGATTACATGTGGCTAAAAAAAGGTGGATGACATAAAAAAGAGAGTAGACTGTCACACATAAGTATGATTGATATAGAATTATAACCCAAAGACTGACTAGGCTTTTGCATAGTAAAAAAGACCATATATGGTCACATCAAAGCATGATTGATAGAGAACTATAACCCAAAGATGATTTAGGCTTGCATTCCTTTTTTATTCATTGTCTCCGTCTAGCTTATCACAGGTAGCTAAGAATACGAGGCACATCTGAAGCCTTGAGGGGCTTTATAACGTATTCCTCTGCCCCTCCTTCAGTGCACCTGAATAAAGAAAATATAAATAATTTAGTTACTTAGATAACATATGCTTCACTAATGCAATACTTCTTTGTTTTTCTTTACACACTCAATGATTCTTTCTGGGATGACATCAGCGCATGTAATCACCACTGGAATATGCTTCAGTTTTGGTGATTTCTATATTGGAAAAAGTTTGTTATAAGTTATTTGTGTTTTAGAATACTTAGAGGCATTAGAATAAATATTAGAGTAGACATTAAGCTTTGACAAAAATTATAAATGGCTAAAACCAAGATGTACCTTCACTTCCCTAAGCAAATCGTAGCCAGTCATATCTGGCATGCAGTAGTCACTCAAAATAAGGTCCACATGACCATTGTTCTGTTGTTCCAAGTTCATGATGTAAAAATGCCAAATATAGTAAACAACCACAATAACTTGAAGTACATAGATGGATAAAATAATTTGGCATACCGCATACAGGAATTCCAAGGCTTCCATGGCACCTTCCACAACAGTTACTAAAGAAAATAAAATTAAAAATTTATGCACAAAGAACAATATATCGTAGTAAAATAACATTGCATCCTTCTAATTTTCTCTACGAATTAGATGTTGCATAAAATGTATAAATTTTGATTTACGATGCAGTTCAAGGTCAGGATGATTGCAAAAGGATACAAGTGTCGTTATCATATCTGAGATAGTATTATGTCAACATTCTTTGTTATGAAAAATATATGACACCACAATATTAGAACACTAAGTCAGAACTACTTGAAAATTATTTAAAAATCCTAATAACCATGATACCTCGAATGTTCAAGCTATTGAGGATAGCTGATGCAACTAGGCAATCAACACAGGAATCATCAACAATGAGAACATGGGGAGATCGAGTCGCCATGGAGCTAGCCACACAGGTTCTCTATGTATTAACCTTTGGTATAGGTAATTTGTATTACAATGTTTTGTATGATTGAAGGTAGAATAGACTCGTTTATATAGTAAATTAGGAATAACTAGCCCACTCTGTTCAAAATTATAGTTTATTTGACTTTTTCAACACTAAGTTTAACCACTCGTCTCATTCAAAAACAATTGTTTGTGGCTTACTTTATTAATAGAAGTTCTTCAAGAATAACTTAAATTTGACTATTTTTGCACACATTTTTTAATAAGACGGTCAGTCAAACTTTTGGTCAAAAAGTCAAACAAACTATAATTTGAAATGGAGAGAGTATCATATATGATTGTCAAGTGATATGGCATATAACTATTCAAATCTTCATAAGTAGCATCATAACCACCAATTGTGACACAATATGGAGAAATAACTAGTAAACATATATAGGCCCTATTGTGGAGATTATGGAGTTTCACCATTTCAATGATGGATGACCATAAGTAGCTATGACTAATGTGCTTTTTGCAGGGTTATATATATTTGAGTTAGTCACAATGTGAATGACCACTTGTCTTGGCCCCAAGACTTGGTTGATGGGATCCATATGCCACAAAGGATATTCATGATGGCTAAAGACACTATAAAGAGAATGTAGGGTCACGGGGACATTTGATAAGTAGTGTGTAATTGGTCTTTGTTTTTTAGCTACACTATTAAAGGGGGATCCGATGCATTCATCTTGAGAGAGTCGATCCACCGCCCGTCATGTCGCCGCTGTCGTCGCCATCCACCACTGCTGGTCCCTCTCCCTTCCCTTTTGGCATCTCGCCGGATGCTGAAGGGAGTGGGGATCATTATTTTTAATAAGTTTTCTACAGCTATAGGAATGTTGACCATCGTTCATTGGGCATTTGTTCTTAGGCCATTGCTGAGTGTATGCCTGTGCGGTCATCCACACTATAAAGTATTTAATAGGTTAAGTTTTGAGTTGTGCTATTCATAGCATGGGTACGATTCTATAATCCAGAGTGCTTATAATATATTGATGTTCCCAGCTATCATATAATATAATTCTTCTTTCATCACAAAAAAAACTTGAGATAGTCGAATTGAGAGCATTGTGCTACTCTAAGTGGCAAACTCTCAGTCAAGTTAAGGATGTTAAGTAGCCTTATTAAGATGGTTTGAAGTCAAAGATCTCGAAGTGTTGGATTTATTGAGAACAACAAGAAATAGGTTGTAAACTGCTCTAGAGCAAGAAGCGAATCATAGAGTTTACCCACACTGAACTATCTCATCATATGTGTCTAAGGCAAAAGGGACTTATCCTTAGAGACCATGTGAGGATCATTTAATCCAAAGAAGTATGTGACCTAGGTGGATCATCATATGAAGCTAAGTTCACTTAGTGAGTCATTTGCTAGCTCACTGTGGTGCATTGTATGATTCAATGGAGAATTATGATTTTAGTGGAACATTAGTGGAAGTCTCACTTCACTTAATTAGTGATATGTTGGTGTAGTATTGGAGTGGTATGTGTTGATACTAATGGTGGCAAATAGAATAAACCACAAGCGCATGGCTATCAATGTTGCTTTCACCCAAGAGTATTCTAGAGCATCAATTACCATGAGGAATGTAAAGCGCACTAACAAAGAATAAGGTTCATCCAATGATAACACAATGATAAATGATAGTTTGAGTAGGAAGGATTCTATAGTTATAAACTAGATTCATAAGTGTTGGCATTCCTTAACATCATCATAATACCAGGTTGTCATTCCCAGCAATGATGCTAGGAATGGGTATTTAATCATGCAACTATCTTAGAATATAAACTAGGTATCCACAAACGTACAGATAGAATACCATTGTAGTATTTTACCCGAAGAATTTTAGATATTATTATTTATATTTTACCACTGAGAAGGTTTGATGGCATGTATAGGAATGCAATAGGATTTGACTTCTGATGGATGAGTATAACCAGATTTCTACTACTCAATGCAGGGGGTAAGTCACAATATAAATGATAATGATAAGTATGAATCATCAGTGTAAACAGATAGAGACTCCTATCTATATCATTAGGGTTACTAGTAGAACGTCAAGAGATACTCTTTTTATTATTTCTAGCTAAATATCAATGCATACTATGACTAGTGCAATTATACTTAGTTGTCATCGCTAAGAGTTAGGATCATATCTATCCATAAGGGACATACTATGGAAGTTTGAGAACATAGCACGCCCTTTCTTTGTATTTACATCCTACTATGCCTACATTTGGGGGTAGAATATATAGAACTCAACATGATTGTCACACTCACGATCTACCAGCAAATCCAAAATATAGGGTGTATTCTTAGATAAACAACGTATAAGCACCACGCTTACACAATGTTGACCACTCACCCAATGTACATTTAGATAAGTGCTATACAAACCTATGAATAAGTATGATGAAAATCTAGCTGTACTAAGGATATAATTAGAATAGACAAAGAACACAATAACTATAAATAAAGACATTATGAATAGAATCAATTCAATTGTAGTAAACATACAATGTATATAAGAGAGAACAAATATGAGCAGAGGCAAAGAATTATACCAATCCATGCTCTAGATGGGATCAGGAATTCAAGCAAGTGCTTGCCTTCCTCTAGTTATATCTGGCTATCTAGGTCCTAGCTAAGGAGCTCTGATAGGATCTGTGACTGATAATATGACTCTAAATGATTTCTTTGAATAAGGCTCTTCCCAAATGAGGGACTCTCCTCCCGAGGGTCTTGTCATCTTTTATGGCCCGGTGGGATGAACGTAAGCCATTGGATCAAATCGACTTTGGTGGATGACTGAGATTACTCCTCAAAGGCGGTGGAGCGTGTGGGGTAAAGCGGGTCGTAGATGGGCCTGGGGGAGACTGGCCGACCTCAGTGTGGGACCGTTTGCTCCCCTTGGGGCCCATCTCGGTCCCGCTTCGGTGCGGTGTCTTATGGTTCCTTCTAGATCCTTCCTGCGTTGACGTGCTGTCTAATTTCTCTTTCTACGCTCCATTATTATTTCAAAATTTCGTCTTTTCTGGTTTACACGTTTAGAAACAGTAATTCTCTAAAACTCGTGGAATTCTGTCAGTGTAAACCATATATCTATATTGGTGATCGCAATTATGTCCTTTCCGATAACTAGTTGACGGTTAAGTGTGGAACTTAACAACCGTTAACAGTAAGGTAGATACAACGATTGTTCGATTCGGTCACTAGATGCCGCTTAGCCATGGAAAGTAACGAGAGTGGTGCTAAACCACATAGCAAGGATGGACCTAAGGGCCTATTTGGATACTCAGTTGTTCTAGAGTTTTGAGGCAATACTACGGTTTCTAATAATACCATGTATGAAATACTTTGAAGTGTTTGGGTACTAAAAGCTATGAAGTTTTCTAACTCCAGTTTCTTTAATACTTACTGTGGTATTTTTTGAGTTTTGAAACATCTACAGCTACCCTCTTTTCAAAAACCGAGCTGTGTGTCCTCCGTGCATGTGCTGTAAGTGTGAGATAGACCGCACTATATTGCAATAGCCAAACACACGGCGGTTTAAACACACGGCGGTTTCCCAAAATACTATAAAAAAACATTGTTTTGACAAACTATGGTTTTCGCACTCTACACGTTAAAAAATTGTAGTATTCAAAAACTGTAGTTTCAGGATACTTTAATATCAACTTGCTTGGACAATGGATACCATTGGGTTTAGGGCTTGGGCTGCAACGTCAGGCCAACTAGACCATGAAGCTGGTGTTGGAAGCCTGTTGACCCAAGAGGAATGAAGGAAGGTCATGGGCCAATCGGAGCAATTAAGCTAGGCCAACTTGGTTTGGAATTTTTCTAGTCCCTCTACCCTCTCTTCAGCATTTGATAGAATTATATGTTATTATATGAAATTATATTTTTCTACAAATTTAAAACTTTAAAAATATAATTATTTTAAAACAATCAGAGTATATTTAAAAATAAAATGTGCTTATTTTTCTCACAAAAAATTATGCTTATTAATTATTACATCATTACGTTGAGTGAAGTCCGATCACTATATATGGGCCTTATATATACAGGTCACAAAAGCTAAACGTTGCCCGTGTGATTTTGTCCTTTCCATCACACGGTTTTTGTCGCTGTTCGATTTGCTTTTGGCTGCTAGATGTGGACGGTTTGTTTTTCCCCTTCACGTGCTCTCGCCCTTTGTGTTTGTGCAGCTGACATCCTAGGCCCAAAGTCCGATTTTTTTGGAAGCGCGCATCTTTATCCTTTTGAACTGTTTATTTTCCATTCCCAATTTCTTTTCGTCTTCCTGGCCTCATGGGCGGGTGCCGGTGGCGGAGCTCATCGCCATCTGCTTTCCGTCGGCGATTCGTCCTTGTTCGTGAGTTTGGCTTCCATTTCTCTTTGATTTGTTGTGGATCTAGGCCTTCTCTTCCTGATTTTGCTATTTGTTGCTGTTTTTTTCCCGTTTTTTCAGTTAAGTTGATAAGATTTTTGGTGTAATTGATGTCTGACCTAACATTTCAGTTACACTAGAGTTCATTATTATTTACAGTGCTTAATATTGTGTAATTGCTAGGTATTTTTGGTGTAATTGATAGGTGTGTGGTATGTCAACGTATTTGCTCTCTAAATATCACTGATTTGTCACTGTATAGAAAGTGTCCGCAATGTGTATTTTAATTATTTATCTCTGTTTTTTTGTTTGTTTGTAATGATTAATTACTCAAAAGTTTTGCATTCTGGCATGTATAGAAAATTTTTGCTTCTGTGAATATGGTTTTTTTTATTTGTCTTTGGTCTCTGGTTTATTTGTATTGCATAATCACTCTCAAAAATTCTGCATTCTGCCATGTATAGAAAATTTTTGCTTCTGTCATTCTGTTTTTTTTTTTTTTTTTGCTTTTGTTGTTTGGTTTATTTGTATTGCATTATCACTCTCAAAAAATTCTGCATTCTGGCTTGCATAGAAAATTTTTGTCTCTGCGACTTTGGTTTTTTTTGCATTGTCTAATCACTCAAAAAATTTGCATTCTGCCTTGTATAGATAGTAATTTGCTTATGTGAATTTGGTTTTTTTATTTGCTCTGTCTCTGTGGTTTTTGCATTCTGGCTTGCATAGAAATATTTTGCCTCTTCGTCTTTGTTTTTTTTTTTTTTTGTATTAGAGTTAGTTGAGTGACCAGCTCTATTTGTTAGATTAGTGAAGTTCCTGTTTTTTTTTAGTTCCAGTTGAATCCACTTGCACTTATAGTTGTTGATCAATTGTAATTCATAGTTATTATTCATGTAACTAGTACTTTGTCACTATCCTTCTCAACCCCTGTTAATGTCATGTATCCTGTATCCAGCTAGTTACTAGGTTTTTCAAAATTTGTGTGATTTGACCCTTAGTTTCACTCGAATTTTGTTAGTACTGAGTTTTGTGTTTTTGTCCCTTTCTATTACTCGTGTGACTATATGGCTTGAATTACTCAGATTTCAGTTTATTATAAATTTGTGTGATTTGTCATGTCAAATTGCTTGGATGATTGCAAGGGGTCAAATCACCCAAGTTACAAATAGACACGCTCATACAGGTCCATTAAGACTGTCACCAACGGAGCACGCAAAGGACGACCTAAACGCAAAAAAGCGTCACACACAGTATTTTTGCCTACGAAAAAGATGCTCCAACAGGCGACGCAATCAGCACACCCATTTTGCATCCGAGACGAGGCGGAACGCAAATAAGGGTCACCTCTCTCTCCACGACGCAATCTCTCGTGCACGTTGTGGTGGGCCCGAGGAGGTATCGGGGTGAGCCGGCCCGGACGACGAACCAACGACGGCGAGGTGAGGTGGGCGACGGGCGTGGCCGGGCGCTGCGGATTTTGCGACGGCGGATCCGCGATGGCCGCAGACAACGAGTCGACGGCGGCGAGGATCCGCGACGGGCACGACCGGTGAGGCAGAACTGCGACGGCGTGGCCGGCGAGGTGGATCCGCGATGGCCCGCGAATGACGAGTCGACGACGAGGCGCAGCCGGCAGCTCAAATCCACGACGGGGCGCGGACGACGAGTCGACGACGGTGAGGCAGGCTCGCGTCGGGAAGCTGCCGGCTCTTCCAGGCGGCCAGCGCGGCGAGGCGGGGTGCGGACAGGCAAGCCCCCGACGGGTAGGCGCTAGTGCGGCGAAGAGCGGTCGTGGTGAGGAGGCGGCCCCGCAAGGAGCAGCAGGCATTTTGCCTCCGCTGTTGGAAACGCTACATTTTGGGTGCGTGACTCTTTTCTTCACCGCGACCCAAATCCTAAAATGCATCTCCTTTTTGCGTCCGCGCCGTTGGAGACAGCCTTAGATCCAGATTACGTCAAGATTATTTTGTGCTCAGCGTCTGCACATCGCTAAGACTACCACCAGTTTTTAGAAAAACAAAGATAAGACACAGCAGCAACTAGCAACGATCGCCACGTGGCGTCCCCAGTAAGGACACCTAATCCTCATCTGGTATAAATATTCACCTACCCTTTGGTTCCAAGATATTTCGTCTCACTTTTTCTGTTAGCAGACCCCACCGCCACCGCTTCACCTGTTCTTCCCAAGACAAGGGGGTGGAAGGAAAAGCCTTCCCCTCGCCGGAGATGCTGCCGTCGGCGACCGGATACACTGCCGGCGACGTCCACTCGGCGCGCGAGATGTTCCATCCCTTCTACCTCTGACTTCTTGCGCCCGCGGCCTGCAGAGAGTAGTTGGATACTTCATACTTGGATTGGATCGAGCTCTTAGCCTTGAAGTTGAAGGGTGAGCGGGCGTGGGAGTGGAAATCTGGAAAGCGATGAGCTTTAGCCCCGCAAGAGTCGCGGAGCATGGCGGTGAGGTCGAGGACGCAAGGGGCATGCCGGCAGAGGTGAGCTGGGAGATGCTCGACAAGTCGCGGTTTTTTCTACTCGGCGCCGCGCTCTTCTCTGGCGTCTCCGCGGCGCTGTACCCCGCCGTCGTCCTCAAGACGCACCTCCAGGTTGCTGCCCCCCCACAGGCCGCTGCCTCGGCGGCAGCGGCGGCGATTCTCTGGCGCGAGGGTCCCCGAGGGTTCTACCGTGGCTTCGGTGCGTCCCTCGCGGGCACGGTGCCCGCGCGCGCGCTCTACATGGCGGCGCTCGAGGCCACCAAGAGCGCCGTGGGATCCGCCGCGCTCCGCCTCGGCGTCGCGGAACCGGCCGCCTCTGCTGCCGCCTCGGCCGCGGGCGGCGTCTCTGCTGCCGTGGCCGCGCAGGTCGTGTGGACCCCGGTCGACGTCGTCAGCCAGCGCCTCATGGTCCAGACGGCGCCCGTCGGCGTCGCTGCCGCCCGCTACCGCGGCGGTGCCGACGCGTTCCGGAAGATCCTACTCGCGGACGGCGTGCGCGGCCTGTACCGCGGCTTCGGTGTCTCGGTGCTGACCTACGCGCCCTCCAGTGCCGCGTGGTGGTCCTCCTACGCGACGGCGCAGCGGCTCCTCTGGCACGCCGTCGGCCCCGCGCACCACGACAGCCGCGGCGCCGCGATGGCCGTGCAGGGTGCGAGCGCCGCCGCGGCGGGGAGCGCGGCCGCACTGGTGACCATGCCGCTGGACACCGTGAAGACGCGGCTGCAGGTTATGGACGCCGGGGCGCAGGCGCCGACGCTCGCGGCCGCGGCGCGCGCGCTCGTGCGGGAGGGAGGCTGGGCTGCTTGCTACCGCGGGCTCGGGCCGCGGTGGGCGTCCATGTCACTGTCTTCGGCCACCATGGTCACCGCATACGAGTTCTTGAAGCGCCTCTCGGCCAAGGAAGGTTCCTTCTGAGCTCTCTGATTGAAAGTGTATCCATGGATCTGATCTGAATGGATGATCCTTGTACATGTCCAAGTCCAAATGTGTATATCTTGCTCTGATCTCTTGCTGGGATCTAGGAGCAAAAATTCTGCTAGGTTTGTATGTAGATGGCGATGATGAAGAAAAATTTTGTAAAATAAAGCTTGTTCAAACTATTGAAATATTCTGGTGGTTCTCATTCCTCACTTCCTCAGTTGTGCGGACCTTGATTCCACTGGCAACTGTGGTCACTCAAGTGCACGTTTATAATTTTTCTGCTTGGAGTAATTTTTTTGGCAGGAAAGGGAGCAGGCCAGAGATATTTCCATGGAAATGTTCTGCTAATCTGCTTGGTTCAAGAATGGAAGTGCTGTTCGAAAGGATTCGGTCGCTGTGTCAGGACTGCATTTTATGAAATTTTAAAAAGTTACTAGAAGCTCTTATTGAATATACTCCTTCAGTCGACTTGCATTTATTTTAAAATTCAAACTTTATTGTCATTAACTAACAATTAATTTAATGATAAAATGTTTTACTATGACATTTAAATCTTTATCTAGGAATATTCCTACCGATTAAACTTTTGTTACTGTAAATAAGCGAAATTAGCAGTTAAAATATAATTTTAAAGACCTTACCAAATAAGATCGTCATCCATATCTTTGTACGAGTAAGATATAGAGGGGGTTTTTGGATTCCTCCCCCAAAATTTTTTCCCTGTCCCATCGAATCTAGTCACACATGTATAGAGTATTAAATATAGTCTAAAAAATAATTAATTGCACAGATTGCGATAACTTTGCAATTAAGCCTAATTAGTCCATGATTTAACAATGTGGTGCTAAGTAAATATTCGCTAATGACGGATTAATTATACTTAAAAATTTTGTCTCATCGTTTTTCGACGAGTTACGTAATTTATTTTTTTTTTAGTATTCGAAACCCGCTTCCGACATCCCTCCGACATTCCGATGTGATACAGGTAAAACTTTTTCCACCCCATCCAAACACGTCCAGAATTTGTGCCTAATCCACTCTGTTGCCATCACAAAGTAACTGCAGAAGACAGTTGGACTGATTAGTCTCCACCTCATACTCACGGTTGCGTGCTAAACCGAAACAAGTCACCACGAGGAAACACGTATGATAAGTCACGTTTCAAATCAGGATTGACGATTAGTACTACGAGTACCACCACCAGATAGCAACATCTAAAAACAAAGGTAGTGCCGCCGAGTAAGCAAGGACCTCTTTTTCCCCTACCTTGTGGCCCCATGCTGAGGTGTGTACAATTAGTTGAAATATCTTGCCATTTATTTCATCCAAGTCATTCTGGATTAGGTTTGGTCCTGGTGGTTGCAGGTAGGACCAGCAATGGCGATCCAGCAGCGGTTGGTAGCTCCCACCTAACCAGTGATGCCACAATGCTATGCCTGCCTTGTGCAAACACTGCATCGCGCCATTGCTTTCTGCTTCGTGAGTTTTCATCGGAAGAAACGGCTCCAAATGGCGATTTTGCTTGAGCTGGATGCTCTGCCGTTTGCTCCCCCTTGAGGAGACTCGACATGCTTCTGATTGGCATGGTGATGTTGTTGGAAATATCACTTCTTTGTCCCATGAGGGTGAAAGTTCCTTTGTCCTGTTCCGTTTCTCTAGAAAACTTTCACGTTTCATAGACCTCAACATGTTAATAAAAATTCAGCCACTTCTGTTTAGATTAAACATCCACTTGTCACGGATCAAAATAAACATTGTGTGAAAACGGTGGTGTGGTTTATAGTAGCTTAAAGCCTTTGAGAATCCAATGACGGCAAGTGGGTGCTCTCGTTGGTTCCAATAAGATGCCGGCCACG
Organism: Chrysopogon serrulatus; assembly: GCA_015844335.1. Classification (NCBI taxonomy): domain Eukaryota; kingdom Viridiplantae; phylum Streptophyta; class Magnoliopsida; order Poales; family Poaceae; genus Chrysopogon; species Chrysopogon serrulatus. The sequence goes on along the minus strand of JADLZL010007004.1, from coordinate 62,031 downwards.
AACACCACAACAGCCGGCATTTATACGTTTCTGTAGTTGCATTGTATGTAACACCCAGAACTGCATATTGCAGAACTGGTTGAAACATGTTCACCCTTGATGGGATCAGAAAAGGATTCTACCTACATACTGTATGCTACATACTGCCTCTATTCCAAATTATTTTACGTATATTTAAGGGCATAACAAAAACTGTGTATCTAAAAAAAACAAAATATTTTATAATTTAGAAGGAGGGAGTAATATTTTTCAATAGCCCAGGTCGATTCGATACATTTCTTTTTTTCATTTGCCTTTTCATTATAGAAAATATTTTCCTTTTTAAGTTATTTTATTTCTCTTAATAATCGTGTACATTGATACTCAACTTTATATTATATTGAATAACTTAGATAAATACTGTTGCCCACTAGTCCAATTCAAATTATGAAGCTTTTGTCTTTCTCCAAATTAAAGATAGAAATTCAGCATCTTGCAATGTCATAATATTTCAGACGATCACAGCAACGGGACTATATAAGGAATCCCAGATAATTGGACTAGATTACTGATTTCTAATTATCACAAATTCAAAAAATCAGGGGAGAGCTTCGCATATGGCGAGCACCATACTTCAATTTCCCTAGAACTCATACACCCTCTGCCATGAGCGTTTCAAAGAGCGTTGAGAGCTGAACCAGCCTGGGCTACAGGCTGCTTGTGGGCTTTTGTGGCTTGCTAGCAGGCACCCACGAGCTACGACGGAGAGCAGGCCAAGAGATTTCTTGGGTTTATGTGGGCCACTTGCTAGCAGGGGCTTATGTGGCTTGCTAGCAGGCTTGGATTTGTGAAAATAGTCAAGCGCTTGTTTTTTTTTTTTGGTGCAGTTCTGCATTCGTTTTCTTGTACTCTCTCCATTCCAAATTATAAGTTATTTTGTCTTTTTTGTTCATTATTTTGCTATATATCTAGACACATTATTATATTGAGATACATAACAAAATGTGTACCAAAAAATCAAAGCGACTTATAATTTGAAATGGAGGAAGTATTTTGCTAAGCAGTTCTCAGAAATATAATCTAACCCCTCAATTAGACGTAGATGGTTACAACAGCTTACTGATCTCCAAGTGCGGCCCACGACGTGTATGGCTTTGGGACTGCCTTTTATGTTTTATCCCTTCTCTGAATCTGCTATTATCTGCAGGATCATTGCCTTAGAAAGCTGATACCTCTCACCGTCTCACGTTGAACTAAACCTCGGTTAGTACCTCCATCATATCTCAAATCTACCTCTCCATGTAGCTTATGGGAAATGCCTTTTCAGATCAGCAATCAGCAACATGTCTTTCTTCTCAACCATATCTTTTCCAGGCTTACTACATTAACTTTATGCAGTAGCATAAACTGTGTTTTTTTTATAAACTGTTTTTAGTGGACACTAGGAGGAGGACCACAACTGCTGCATCTGACCAATGAGTAAGCAGGTTAGCAGCAAGCTGCTAAGGTTCAGTCTCCGTCACTTTCTTGCTTCTCTAACCAATCAAGTAATCAAGACCTGATTATCCATAGAACAACTTTTTCCTATTAGTGCTTGGTTCATGCATCGGTTACACTCTCACGTGACTTACTGTCATTATTTTACTGGTTTTGAACGTTGTTTATCTGAATGAAATCCAACAGCCGGTTCAAAACCTGGGCCCAGCATGGTTATGGCTGCTGTGATTTCTTTTTCTGAACCGTGTTGTGCCGAGTTTTAAGATTACTCTGGCTTTATAGACGACATGTCCAAACCTTTGGCACCTTAACATTTGGGCATGGGTACTGATTTTCTATTGCTCACTATAATATTATTATTTGGGCATCAGTACTGATTTCTTTTTCACTAGAGTAGCAGCTAATTTTGCAATCAGTACTCGTATTTTAGGTGCCTCTATGTAACTAGAGCTTTGATTTACTAGTGGTGAGCAAACAATGATACAACTGAACTACTGAAGTGAAGCTTGATAATACATTCTGCTTAGCTTTGCCATGGCCATCAACAAGGTACTGGAGCAGAATATCCCTATTGTCAGTGTACTTGCCAGAACCAATGTTTTCACGTGGTCAATTATACAGTATAGAACTATCTAGAGCCACAGCTAGATCAAACATCAAGAGCAACTCCACCAGATCGAGAAAAGAGATCCCATTTTTCTACATTCTTGCATAAAGACAGTTGAAATGCAAAAACATAGCTCCATCAGATTTCCTTTCCAACCTCCATTTCCTTTTTTTCTCAATTAAGAAAATCCCTCCCTCAATTCCTGAAAAAAAGGGGAGAGCAACTCAATCCCCATTCCCTTGACCTCTCAAGCTAGGCCACAACGCGTGGACGGGAGATGGCCACCGCCGCGCCAAACCATTGTTCCCTCGGACCACGAGAACTTAGGCCGCCACTCCATTGTGTCATGCGAACGAGAACAGGCGGGTGAGCAAGCTGTGCTCCCACTAGCGTGGTGTTCTGGCGAGCTGCCACTGCTCCGAGAGAATAGAGACAGAAACAGGAGAAGCAAAGAGAGATCTCAATAGCGATTAGGGCTTATGGAATGTTAGAAACAAGATGGAGACAGAAAAGATGTTCCCAAAATCATGTAATGAAGTTCTTCATAGAATCACATTATTCTTCTGAAGGTACAAGATGCAGGCAGAGTACTTGGACGACAAGATCGATAAGCTGGAAAAAAAATTGTTGATGGTCTTGAGGAAGCGAACCACTGAGAGAATCTTCAACTGGAAGGAGTGTTATGAAGCTGATGCAGTCCTGTGTCTGTTGTTTCTGTATGGAGACGGTTCAGAGCTGTCTTTTTTTTGGATTTTGCCTCCAGTTTCTTTAGTCTCAGGTTGGTGCTGGTTGTTATCTGGAGGGCCTTAAGAGGGTTAGTTGTGAGCTAGTATCCTCTTTTGTTTTGGTTTCGGTAATCCAATCCAATAATGTGCTTTCTATATAAAATAGGAAGCCGAGTTTATCTCCGTCAAATTAATGAAAAAACATCGATTAAATTGTTCCGTGGTTAAAATGATTTCTGGCTTAAAACAAGAATGTAAAATACTGAATCAGCACTGGAAGCAACGCCAGGTATCCAACATCGAGATGGCGCCGAAACGCAGGCAGATACTGATTGGAAACATGCGTGACCGTGAGACGAGACGAGACCTTTGTTGGGCCTTGGATCACACGCAGAGAGGGACACAGACACACAGGGTGGAGCGAGCAAGGAGACAAGGAGAGACGCGTGAAGTGGCAGGTTGATCGAGCAGGAGCAGCAGACAGGCCCATCCATGGCTGGGGATCGGCGCCGTCGTCTGCCTCGGCGGCCGCGATGCGATCTCCCTCACTATCGGGTGACCAATCGATCGAAAGCAGGGTCAGGCGGGTTGAGCAGCCTCGGTGTGAGGGAAAGGAGAAGTACGTCAGGGCCTTTCGATCGATCGATCGATCCTCCTCGATCCCTTTTGCTTTCTCGGTTGTCTGTCTCCTCGAGATCGATGCCAAATCAAAATAAAAACGAGGTGCAGCGCTGTGGTGTGGTATGTCGATTCTCCATTGTCCAATTCTCTCTTGAGAATGAAAGAGAAATTAAAAGGTGCAAGCAATGCAATGCGTGCTCGGTTCAAAGTCACTGTTTCTTCCATCTCCGTAGCTCTGCTTCTTTTGGCATCACACTTGGCACTAATTTGAATTCACTCATTTTATCTCGAAAATAAAGGAGATTGAAGGGTATTTAAACTAATTTTTTTCTCTAATACCCTCTAATCCTTAAATCAAATAGAATGGTGGATTAAAAAAAAAACCCTTTAAGCATTGACGCGCCGTTTTCTGTATCCTGCCTGCTCTAGAAATGGACGCGAGCGGCAGAGCACCGCTTCGCTCTCCTCTGCTCAACTCACCAATTCCTCCTCGGCCAGCCCAGCCTAGCTACTCGTTGGAGCAGTGCCAAAAGGGTTCATGATGATGGTATTGGCTGGCATCATTTCGCTTGGCTCGCAAGTCGTCGGCTGTCACGGCAGAGCATGCATAGCAAGCTCCCATGGTGATCCCCGTGATGATGCGCTCCCGTGCCACGACCACGAGCACAAGACACGCCGAGCTCAGTCAGGCCCCCCTCCCTTACTACTGTGCTTACTTTACAAGAGAACTACGACGACGACGACGACGACGACGACGACGACAGTGCTTAGCTTTCTTTGCTTCCCCTTTTTCGCTTTGGTGGTGGTGGTACGGTGATGATACTATACTTGCTACCGAGGTTAGCGGTGAATCATGTAGCGCTGCTGTACCACCATGGGCAATCAACTTTGCATACCACTAGCACGGCAATTGAATTGAACTTTGCGCTGTGTTTTTATGGGACACAGGAAGGTCTTCGTAACTGATTCCTCTCCTCCGATCCTCGGTGTGGAAATTGGTATCGCCTTCCTACCCTGAAACAGTTTCACAGGCTTAAACAACATCACATTCCTGTGCAATCACAATGATCAGATCAGAAAGACACCTTTTCCTGTGTTTGCATGCTGCTGAGGCCATTAAAATGGTTTTTTCAGGGCCACATGCATGGACATCTATTTCAATTTGATTTGAGTACCGCATTTCCTCCTGACACTTTGCTCAATTTTTCATTTCTCCGAAAAATATATGGTGGCATATTTGTTGAGGTAATTTTTATGGCATTTCTTTCTTTCGTCCTTTTTGAAATTGTGGCATTCCTTTACCGTGGAAGATATATATGGTGGGCATTCAAAATTTCACAAAAGCTTATATGTAACCGAGTAGTACAAGAGAAAAACCATTTAGAGCAATTTATATTTACCACCAGAGAAATTTATAGCAGCAAATACAAGCTTCCAAAGTCCTGAAAAGGAGAGAGAACAAAATGCCACAAAAAAGAAAAAGAGACAACTTTACACTTCACCCCCTATACCTATTTTGAAGCAAACAAGCCGTACCCAAACGGGCGGCGACGGACGAGTCCAATGTCGTGCGCGAGCCCAGCTCTAGTCGTCCCGTACACCGGAAGCTCGTCCTCGCACGTTCTACGGCAACCGGAGCCGCCGTTCGCCGGCGCGAGGGCCGCGAGGTTCTCCAGCTCGAACAAGTCGGAGCTCGCGTCGCTGCTCTCCTCGCCGCCGTCGCTGCCCTCCACTTCGACCACCGGGAACCGCCTGCAGCCGGCGGCGGCGGCGGCCACAGCCACCTCGCCTTCGATGTCCAAGAACCGCACGGTCCTGCTCCGGCTCCGTGTCGCCCGCGCCCGCGCCGTCGCCGACGTCGGTGTCTTGGCGAGGCAGGGGTGCGCGCTGGATGGCGCCGTCATCGAGCACGCCGGCTCGTCGTCCACCGGAGCCGGGTGCTGCCGCGCAGAATGCCGCTTGCCGGAGAAGATGGCGTTGAGCAGGCTGGCGAGCCGCGCGCCCGGAGAGGCCGGCCTGCGGCAGCCGCCGCTGGCGGGGGCGGCGGACGGCTTCCGCGGCCTCCTCGCCGTGCCATGCGGGGCGGCCGGCTGCTGCTGCTTCTCCGCGGGAGCCACCGAGGCCGGCCCGACGCTGCCAGAGGTGCGGATGGGGCGGAGGCGGCGGAGGGAGTACTCGACCTCGGACGACGAGAAGTAGCCGCGGCCGGAGGAGCAATCGTCGGCGGGCGCCGGCGCCGCGCGCGCGCCGCCCGGTGGCTGGCGGCCAAGGAGGGCTTGTAGTAGTAGTAATGCAGGGCCTTCTGCTGCTGCTTCTTGGCGCTGCCAGGCGTTGGTGCCGCGGCACGCTCCGCCGTCGCTGCTCCCTGGCCGCCGGCCTGCTCGTCCAAGGAGTCGCAGATGGCGTCCAGCAGCGTCGACGAGAAGGACGGCTGGCCAGGCCGCCGCCTCGGCCTTTCCCGCACCGCCACCGGCGTCGGCGCCCACCTCTCCATTGTTGGCGCGTAGACGAGTCGAGCAGAGCAAAGCAGAGTAGAGCAGCGTGCGGCGCAGGGCAATGATGATATAGGCGGGCTAGCTAGCGATGGAGGGGACAAGGGAGCTAGCTAGAAAGCGAAGGGGAGCAGCAATGGCGGGCGCGCGTGTGAGTCGGGGGAGTGGAGTGGAGTGCGGGCGTGCGGGGTGAGGGGATCTTGTTGTCTGGGTGGCCCTCGCGCGCGCTCTGGTAGTCTGGTCCCTGTCCCTGCCCTGCTCTGCTCCGTCCTTGATGCTTCGATTCCTTCCGGCTGCCGCCTCTCTTTCTTTCCCTTTAGCTTTGTCGGCGCCAGCACCAGGAACGTGTCTCTTGCCTCTGGCTAATGCCGCCGGGTTGTTTACCGTTTTAGCTCAACACATAGGAGTAGTTATAAATTTTGATATTGACGTACCATACCGTTTAGTAACTGTGAGAACCAAACTAAGTCAAACTTATAGGCAATTATATATTCAAAACAATTTTTTATGTAGCATTTTTGAGGAACAAAAGCATGTAGCTTAGTGGTTGGAACTTGGAAGTGCTTTAGGAGCGACTTTAGGTCTTGAGTTCGACTTCTGGTAGCAAACGTAAAATTTAGGCTCATTAAAAAACTTTCTCCTTAGCAACTCATAAAAGTTACACTTCTCCTGCTTGAGGGTAGTGATGGGCCGTGAGGTGTGGTTGTATGGGGTTTGCACTATCTGGGTTCTGAGGTTTCTTGGCCTGTAAGGCTAAAGTCTTCTGTCTTAATAGTACTACCTTGGAGAAGTTATACCCTTGATAGATCAAGTGTTTTTAGTAGTTATGTAAAGTTAATAATATGAGTGTTTGGCACTTGGTAATCCTAAGGAGATTATCTACCTCAATGTAGGTATACAACACCTATCCTTCTAATGAACAACATGCCCTAAATTCTTTTTGTGCACACAAACCCAATCAACTGCAGATCTTCAGTGGTTCAACCATCACCAATGACTAACTTTGGAAGAGAACTTTACATTAAGTGATGGGGATCGGACGGAGACTTATTAGAGCATCTTCACTAGTCTCCTAGTAATCTATTCCTACATTACTGGAGCAGCCTAATATTATTTTTATAAATATCAGAAGAGTTGGTATAGCAGTACTTCAATATATCTCCTCGCACCTACACGAAAGGGCCTATATATCATATATGTATAGGGATATAGGGAAAAAGATGGTTGAAAAGTGGTGGTTGAGATGAGCACATGCCATTAGAGGAGACGCAACATACCATTTTATTTGAAGGGAGAAGAGAAAAATATTAATGGCCACAAAAAAGGAGATGACAAAAATATTGGTGGCTAAGAAAGAGGCATGGAGATGGAACAAGGAAATAACACTTTAACCCCCAAGTTGACAGTTTTATAGGATATGGGAGGTATTGAGAAACCGCCGAAGATGCTAACAGGTAGCTTTAATGTCAGAAGAGATAGAACATTGAAGCATCACAAGTCATTAGAGTTGTTGAGAACTGGTTGGATCAAAGCGCAAGCTAATCGGAGTTATTAAGGAAGCTTACTCCAGCATGGGCAGCTGGTGATGTAATCCCTGAATGCACTTGAGCATAGAGTGAGCACCTATGATGCATTGGTGGGAGCCAAAGAATCAGTGGGATTTTCCACATTGTAATTTGTTGTTACTTTTGCCTCCACGTTGGAATGATAAGGACTTGTTTGGTTGCACTTAAATATACCCCAATCTATATGGTTTAAAAGAGATTGAGGTGTAATTTGAACTAAAATACACCTCAATCCCTTTCAAACCGTATGGATTAAAGTGTATTTTTAGTGCAGCCAAACAAACTCTAAAGAGAGTATCACGAGTGAAGAAGTCACTTGTGAATCACAGCACTTACAGTCTTTTTTTTTTTTATCATATGCGTCTAAGAAACTGCTCGAAACATGCACAAATTTCGCATATAGAATCTAACCACTCAATAATTAAGACAAACACCACTGTTCTATATACAAACATAAATCGGGCAAACAATACAAAATAAAGATTCAAATGATGAGATTATTGTTTTTGCGTCGCGTTTATGGGTGTTTCTGTGGATTTTGCAGTCGGCCAGAAAAAGGAACAATTACCAGCCGTAGTCAATATGGGAATTGGCACGAACAAAGCGGTAAGGTGCAAGGTAATTGTGAAACCAAAAACCAGCGGATCTAGCAAGCACTTAATTTCTTCGAAGAAATGGGAGCATAAACCAAAAAAAAAAGTTCCTTCAAATTCCTTTTAAGAGTAATCATATTGATGTGCACTCTTAGAAATCGACGGAACTTTGCCTTTCTCCGAAATTCCAAGCACGCTCGATCGTAGCCCTCTTTGTAAAGACCATTTTTTTGTCGCCGTAGCTTTCTTTGAAGCAATCATGCATCGATCTCATGTGACATAGGAGTATATCTCTCTTCCATGTACATGGGGCACATGGCTAAAGCCACCGTGCATTTCATGGCGGAGCATCTCGAGAAAAGCTTCCCCATGTTGTACGCGTCCATGCTCTTTGTTACTTTTTTTACGTACGTGTCATTCGTGGTCTTCATTCGTGGTCTAACCGTGTAAGGCCTTTTATTGCATGGAAAAGTTATAGTTATACCGACATTTTGACATTAATTTTCATTTAAATATATTATCAATTGGTACAAATAAACATCCTATTACACCAATTTGAAATGCATATATATACAGTACACTCTATGAAGAGCCCGAGGTCCATGTACAATTTATTTCGACAACCTAGGGCACCGTAAGACGTGTTTTATTGAACGAGACGTGCAAACCCTTTAAAAAAAGTCCTAGATATGAAAATAGAGAAGGCACAGATCCTTCACAAAAGGCAAAATTTATATGAAAAAATTGATTAAATTTTCTAACAGGCTCATTCCATAAGTAAACAATTAAATGAGATTTGCCTGGGCATTAAAATCAATATGAGTCCCATTTTCTTTTTTATTGAATTAACTAATTTATTTCCTTTTGACTTTTGGGTTTTTTGGATATTTTTTGTTATTAATAGAACTTCTAATATAGCGAATGTACACTTGGAATAAGTATAAGTTCTTTAATTTGAACCCAACGCTACTTAAAAAAAACTTAACCGCTACCTTTCCAAAACTCCCTCAGAGGCGGACATGATTTTGAACCGTCTCAGTTAATGCCTATTAACCCAAGCGGGCATTATAACGCAACCACCTCAGTAAATCCATTAACCGAGGCTTACACATTATAAGGCCCGCCTTTGAAAATAGTGGCCTAGTAGGCAGTCCATCTCGGCTCGATATCAGTCATCATATATAAATGGAGCTAGGATTTCCTTCTCCTAGTCATCTCTCACTCATTCTCTCCAGATTGACACCCCTCTGAATCACCCCCTCTCCATCCTGTCGCCCGCTCCCGTTTGCCCCCTTCCCCTCCCTTCCTCCCTTTGGTCCGGCGGCACGGGCATGGCTGTTGGTATTTCTTATGCACAACTAAAATATGAAGGATTCTGCAAGTGCACAGAAAACCATTGTAGCATTTTACCGGGAGTATTCCAGGTATCATTATTTATATTTTACCTCTGGGAAACAATGGATAAAGACATTGATAGTTCACCATCATGTATCTACTAACTTAGTATACGAACTAGACTAGAGTAGAGGTAAATGATAAATGATATGAGTTATGCGTAAATGACATGCATTACACCTGTGAGAATTCGATGATAAAAGAGTAGATAGCTAAAGTGAGAGGACAACGGGAGAGTTCAAGGTTCCTAAATACTTCTCTATTACTTTGGTTCTATATAACTAATTCATGGATAGATATAGCAATCACACAATAGCACTTTGGAGCAGCAGTACCTTTCCAACTCTCGAATAAGACTAGGAAGAAAGTAGTTGGGGAAGGCTGCCAAAAGCTCTACGAAACATCAACCTGAACGTGGTGGAATACAAAGGCCTAATAGAGCTGTCACCTCTGGGGCTACCACAACTAACCGTGGGATTGAGCGCAACCTCAGGTAAACTCTAGCCTAGACACCATGTCTACACTAAAGATTACTACTCTAATCACATATGATAACCAGAGCACTCAATACGAGCGGAGATCCCATGCTAAGATATAACAACTATACTAAACATAATATGAAAGGCATAAAGTAAATAGAGAAGATAAATATATTAAAGCATAAGTCTTACAAAGAATAAATACAAAGACATACCAAGACTCTGAAGACTCTTCCAGAACCGGCGCGTAGCTCCGCTCTCCCTAACTTCCAACTAGAACTAATCTACTACATTGGAAAGTCTAGCCCTAATTCTCTAAAGGTGAGAGGTCATCCATTCGAGGGACGCCTCTATATCTCCATAATAATGTGGCGCCCTCAGGAAGGGGGATCTGCCCCTGTATTTATAGTCCGGTGGGAGAAAAGTGAGCCCTTTGATCAAACCGACTTAAGGTACGGTCAAGATGCATCCTTGAAGGCGGTGGAAGAAGCTTCCAGAAGACGAGCGTGAGAGGCTGTAAGGGGAGGCCGGCCGGCCTGGAGGGAAATGCCGGGCAGCCTAGGCCCAAGCCCACTTGGGCCTAGCTTCGTTTGTGTGTTTTCTTGCTCCTTTTAGGACCCAATAGAGCATGTTTCGATCTGGAGTTGATATCTCTTGATTCTAGGCTCCAAATACAGCAAATGATATGTCCGTTTCGATCGTCTCGACGAGCCCGTCGCACTGGTGCAGTCCAATTACTTATTTAAAATACTTTTATTTGATAGAAAATTGCATACTCCTGCAACACAAGTGAGAACACTAAAACTCGTGGAACTCGTTAGAATCAAAACCTACAACTATGCTTTGTAATCCCTTTTATATCATTTCATGTAATAGTTGATGATTATATTTGGTGTTTAATGACCGTCAACAATGGCCGACAGGCCAGGACCACGCGGATCCCGCGCCCGGGGCATGGCCACACGCGGGCGCGGAGGCCCGAGGTGTCTTGGCGCCCTGCCCTCGCCCCCTTTGGCGCCCTCCTTTCCCACACCCTCCCCCACATCCTCTTCCACCACTACGGCGCCCCTCCGGCCATGGGGCTTCCGGATGCAGCCTTGAAGGGTTGGTTGCGGATCGGTCGGATTTGGCGAGCTCACCGACGGGCTGGCCTTCTCCGCAGGTGTGTGGCAGTGCGACCCCGAGCGGCGGCGCCCTCCTCCCTCACGAGCTCCACCTCCTCTTCCACAACGGCACCCCTTCGACCACAGGGCTCACAGATCCAGCTCGAGGTCAAGGATCCGTGAGCTTCGCCGGGGCTGGCCTTCTCCGCGTGTTGCGGCGCGACCACGAGCAGCGGGCGGCTTTGCGCGGATCCGGTGCGGGCGATGACGTGGCTCAGATCCAGCGTTGGGGAGCGCGGGGTGGCGGCACGCCCGGCGCCATGGTGGCTGGCGGTAGGGCTGAAACGGGCTCGTCGATGGGCTCAAAAATGGGCTCACCGGTGGGCTTTAAGTTTTTTTAATTTATTAACCGAGGTGGGCAGTGCAACTGCCTCGGTTAAGACCATAATTAACCATGACCTTTAATCTGAGGCGGTTGCAAAAACCGGCTCGGTAAATACTTTTTACCCGCCTCCGTAAAAAATTCTGTAGTAGCTAGTGCAAGCATGTCCTACAAACGTGGATGAAAACCAGTCTGTGGATGCACAAGAATACAGTGGCACGAGATTCGTTGTTTTGCCAATTTAGTTGGTTATATCTTTGTGATATATAGGACATAATTATAGTATGTCATAAGGCTAAAAGCCACCTGCATATGAAAAGTAAGGGTCAGGGCCGGGCGTCAGGCTACCTTTGTTTGCTGCTTCATCCATTCCCATTTGGTGGATTAGTGTAATCATTTGATAGCTGAGGGTAATTACGGTACCAGAGTATGACAGTGATTATACCTCGGGCATACAGATAGGATTATAGGCCCGACAAACATGATACGATCTCATGCTAAGCTCATGTCATTAACAGTACTTAAGAATGTCTCATGTAGAAAAATTCAAAGCACTCGGCGATCAAGTGGTCCAAAGGTTAAGCACGATTGAAAAAGGTTTGCGAGCGAATCGTTGGATACCAGTTAGTAAGAGTTTTCTTTTTTGTGAGTAGTTAATAAAAGTATTAAACGTAGGATAATTACAAAAAACTACCTACAAAGATTGAGGCTAATTTGCAAGACGAATCTATTAAGTCTAAGTAGTTTAATGTGATGCTGCAGTAAATATTTGCTAATGATAAATTAACTATCTAACATTAATTAGTCTATTTAATTTTGTGCAATTAGTTTTATTATATTTAACATCTGAATGATCAATGTGACACGACCAAAACTTCAGCATCTGGATCTATCCAAGCATGTCTAGGTGCTTCATCTTGTGGTTGTCACCAGTAAATAGCTAATGAAAATGAGGAAGACTATGCAATACTACCACCAGGACGCCCGAGAGTTGAGCTCCGGATCATCCAATGCTCGGTGCATTTGTTTTTGGTCCGGGCACGCTGAATGTCAAGACGAGAGGGGAAAATACAAGGACTGTGGACTATTTCTCTATTTGACATCCATAATAAAATGGTCCTTTTTGCGAGTAATAAAAAAGGGGCCCGCCTTAGCCCTTTAGAGATCAAATTTTTTCTATTTACTTACTTTTAACTTTCATGTGTCCCGGTTTGATCGAATGGAACATGTTCATTGTCACAAACGGCCATGATACCGTTCTATCTCCATTTCTACTCGAATTTATTGATATCTGAAAACCAAAAGATATGACTGTTTTTCTTTACACTTTTCCTAATAATCATGTAAACAACCAAGAAAAATGAACATTTTATCATGTCAGCGTCTGGGAAGCTTGAAGTAGTGGTTGTATTGAAGATATGACTCTATTCAGCTCTGAAAAGACTGATTTTTTTTTTAGGAAAAAAACACTATTGTGTTGATGAGGCTTTGTTCAACCAATGCATTTTCTTATTTTACTAAGCCAATATAGCTGATCATGCTCGGTCAAATGGCCAGAAGAGTTCCTATGGTTCTTTGCCTCAGGATCCTAAGGGCACTTAGCAGCCTCGGGATTGGGAGTAAGGTCAGTCTCAGTAGAGGCTTTATATATGATCTGAGTTTATTTGCATTTAGTAATTATAAAATTAAAGATTTATGAAAATAGAGAGAGTTTTATCTAGATTATACTCGTGTCACAAATCAATATAAAAATTAAAGTGACGGTCTTACTAACTACGTCATAAACTTCCTACTAAGACAGATTTAAAAAGATCAACCCCCAAAGACGAGGAAGTAAAGTGCAAAAGCCATGATGAAGGATAGACCTTGACCACACGTCCACACCACACACAAGTCATAGGGCGATGTCGACATCAATGGAAAATGTATATATGTGTCTCCATGTGGCCCATGGCAAGTAGCCTCTCATGGTGTGCTTGATCTAGGTGCGAATAAAGGAAATCTGGCTATGACCAGATTTTTTTTTTCTGGAATAAGACCATCTAGGAGTTGTATAAAACAACAACTTATTTTTATAGTTTTTAGACAAAAGAAAAAGAATTATCCTTCAACAGTTTAGTAAATGTGCTCCTTAAATGTAAATTAAAGTTATTAAATATCCTCTGTAACTCTGTTTTCTCAAGAGATTGGAGTAAATTGGACGCATACGAATAAATTAAAACAATAAAAGATTCTAGATGAGAAACAGTAAGAGACGATAAAAACTATTAAAAACATTTGATTAGTTAGAAACAGTTCATTTCCTACCGCAAAATCATTTAGGAAGCTATTACTGGTGGTCCGATGGACCTAAGGCCGCCCGGTGATCTTGGGTGCCCATCTGGCTCCGGCGCCAGCTTACATTAAGGACTTCATCACTTTACCACTACTATAGAAGGTTAAAACACATAATCTCGTAGGCACCTTGATTGGCCTAGGCTCTATTCAAGCATTAGGTCCACGCTACTAAAAGCTATTAAAGGAGATTGTTAGTGAAGGACAAAAATTAAATGCTATTATTTATTCTTTTAACTTGCTACATCATATACCAAAAACCCCTAGAGATGCTCTAAAGGTAATCTCGAGATCGAGATATATAGTTCTATAGCATATTAAATAGACTATCACATCAATATTTTGCTTACGTTTTGTTGATATAGAGTGGAGTAATGAGAAAAGACGTAGAATTATCATGTGAGAAACCGAGTTAGCTCTAGCACCTATGTATGAGGAAAACTACCAATTTGGCGTCCGAAGAGGTTGCTTCTGCTTGTGGGTGGAATTTGTTGTATCTACCCTCTTTCTTTCGCCATAGATCAGAGACAGGAAAACTATTTCTGTAACATCCCGCCTCCTCGAGGTCAGGCCCACTTACATCTGACTGCTTTAATAGGACCAATACTACTCTCACAGACCAACACCAGTCTTTTCTGCGCACTTTATCCTCACTCATGCACACCCGGGAACGAATTCCCGGTCGGTCACCCATCCTGAAATTACTCTAGACCAAGCACACTTAACCCTGGAGTTCTTTCAAGATGAGCTTCCGGAAAAGAAGTTGCAACTTATTGGTATGAGTATCATATTAATCCTATTAAGCCCTAGACCGGGGTGTTACATCCTCACCCCCTTAAGCGATCGACGTCCTCGTCAATCACCCCCAGGCCAGGAACCTCCTCCCTTGGCCACGTCCGTGTGTCCAGTGCCAGCGCATATGTCATGCTGTGTGAACCGTGAGAGTCGGCTCTGATACCATTTGTAACGTCCCGCCTCCTCGAGGTCAGGCCCACTTACATCTGACTGCTTTAATAGGACCAATACTACTCTCACAGACCAACACCAGTCTTTTCTGCGCACTTTGTCCTCACTCATGCACACCCGGGAACGAATTCCCGGTCGGTCACCCATCCTGAAATTACTCTAGGCCAAGCACACTTAACCCTGGAGTTCTTTCGAGATGAGCTTCCGGAAAAGAAGTTGTAACTTATTGGTATCAGTATCATATTAATCCTATTAAGCCCTAGACCGGGGTGTTACAGTTTCTACCTTTACGGCTTATTTGGTTGGCCTCCAATTCGAAGGGATTGAGGCGGACTTAGATCAGAGACAGAGTCCTGTTTGGTAGGGCTCCTCTTGATATCCAACTCTACCAAACAATTTAGTAGAATGACTCGTTTAGAACTGTTTTTTCAGTGAAAAAAGAGAAGTCAGAGCCATTCTAGACGAGCCTCCTCCAAAAAGGCGTAGGCTGCCCTAAAGAAATCCTACTAAACAAGGACTCACTAAACAAGCCCTTAATGGTGTTAGGATGCAATTATTCCTCAATCGTGTTAGGATACAATTATTTCACTTGCCCTCTCCTTTGCGAATTAAATAGTACAAACACATACGCTCACATCGTACGCATACTCAACCATATAAAAGTACTTATGCAAATCCTACCTCTTTGAGCACCTCTCGTAAGACCAGTGTCTGCAAATCTTAAGATTGACGAAGTCACCATACATGCATCATTGTTGATGGAAACATTGCCTACCATTGAATGTACAACGCTATTGAATCCTGTAATAAATCAAACAAAATGAGAGCATTCATGTCAAGTCGAGGACTTGAATCCGAAAGCAGATAGATTTCAGCATATAAACTATTATATGGAACTTATGGACCGGGAACATTTGTTTCAACTACATAATGTAACTCTCTTTTAGAAACTATTTAAGAAAGCTTGGATTGGGACTGCCCTGATATAGATACTCCCTCAGTCCAAAAAGATCATTGATTTTACTTTTTCGAGAAGCAACTTTAACTATATATATATAAATATTTATGTTTATGATATATAATTAGTATTATTGAAAACATCTTTGAATCTAGTATTTTAATAAATTTATTTAGAGATATAAATATTACATGCATTTGGGAGGGAGTACCGTGCCACAGATGTAGAGATGCAGCACATTTCAAGCAAAATACTCCTGCAAATTCCCCTCTTTTGCAGTTTGGCTTTTTTTGGATCACATTCACATCCATCGGCAAGTGTCCGCGGAACGGCAGAACGTACTAACCTGCAAAGCAAAAGGGATAAAGCAGCCTAGAGCCCTAGAAGGCAGCGGCATCGGTGGCGTTGGATCCAATGCAAGGCCGAGCGGAAGTAGCAGTAGAAGACTAATGGTCCAGATAGCCAGTCCTCGACATTCCGTTCCTTGCACACAAACAAGAAACGCACAAGATCAGCACCAAAAACCACGGCCATCTTCCCTGACCAAGGACTGACAATGAATCTGAGGTTACCATCAAGCATCAGTGCTGCTAACGGCCAAGCTACATGATGTAACATCATCCTTGAAGCAGCTAGCCCAAAAAAAAAAAAACCCATGCTCCTTAGGGTATAACCCCTGGTATACTCCAGATGATACATGGGCCACACCATTAGCGGTCCATGAGATACGACTTTATAATCTAAATTAGTACCAACTCGGGCACTTTACTTATAACTCTGTCCCCTTCAGAGTATATAAAGAGAAACAAGGGTGCCCCATAATCAACGCGAATACAATGCATAACACAGAATGTACGGTATTACGCCACATTAACGGCTCGAACTTGTATAAATCTTGTGTTTCTGTGCTTGTGTTTGTGTTTCCGTCTCGTTCTCGTGCACCCTACCACCATCATCTAATCTACCACCATTGGTAACCCCTTGGTGGGTTGCTGACGAGGTTTCATCGACACTCCTAGAATCACATACGGAGTGATAGGTGAGTGTGGCTATATTTAGTTACTTTTGCAAAAAAAAAAATCACCCATCAAATCGAATGTTTGGACACATGCCTAGAGTATTAAATGTAATCTAAAAATAACTAATTATACAGATTGCGATAACTTTACGAGATGGATTGTTAAGCCTAATTAGTCTATGATTTGACAATGTGGTGCTAAGTAAACATCTGCTAATGATGGATTAAATATACTTAAAAATTAGTTTTATTGTTTCCTTACAAGTTCTGTAATTTATTTTTTTATTAGTATCCGAAAATCCTTTCTCGATATCCTATAGAACATCTCGATGTGACACATAAAATTTTTTTCACCCCAGAAACTAAACATAGCCTTACTACGTTGGCAGATTTTTAAGGTGCTAAAAAATTACTAAATGATTATTAAAAAAATTGCTATATGGATCTGGTGCCTAGCATTTGTACATTCTACTCATACATGGGCGCACATTCATAGAAGTGAGTCTCGTACATTTTACTACGTTTGTCCGATCATTATCATTAAAAAAAAGATAGTATTTATATGTACGTTTTGTTTGTAAATCTAAGGTGTGTCCTCTTGATTCCATTGTCCTAGGCCAAAAAATTCATGGTGGCAAGCTATTTTAGCCTTATTTAGGCTAGTGAAGTTTGGCAAATATTATACCTCCTGCAAATGCCACTTCTTCCGTTTGAAATTACAAGTCATTTTAATTTTTTAGAGAATCAAATTATCTTAAATTTAGCTAAAATTATAGAGAGAATTGCAAAAGTATATGTATGGCATCAAATAGGTATACTATGAAAATATAATTATTGAAGAATTTAATGATATTTATTTAGTATTATAAATGTTATTGTTTTATATTTGTCGATGTCTAGTTGTCGAGATTACACGTCCCGGCTCAGATGGTTGCTCAAGTGGATACAAAGATATATACTGATTCAGACATAAAAACCCTACATCTAGTGTATGTTAAGTTTGTAGTAGGAAGTACAAACAAGCGAGAGAGGGAACAAGGCTCCCACGTCTCTGTGAATGCGTGTTGTGTGGTTGTTATGGTGTGTCGTGCCCTCATGGCGAGCAGTGTCCCTCCTTTTATAGGCCAAAAGCGTATTGTTGCGTATAAGAGTCCAATGCCCTATTCGCTTGTCTTATCAGCCGTTCGAACAGTATTTTTCTCTCACAGAAAACCAGCCGGTTTATCTTATCAGCAAGCTTATCTGACCAGCCAAACACTCCCTAAAAGGAAGAAGAAAGCTCCTGTCATCTGCTCCTTATCCGCCCGCATGAAAGTCCAATGAATCGTCGTAAGGTCTTGTCTGACTTGTACTGTCTTCTTCCAAGTGTCTTAAAGGTATCCAGAGTATGTTCTATCTGCTCGTATGACTTATCCCACGCGTCTGATAGTTGTCCGGAGCCTGCCCTAGCATCGTTACAGTTCTTGCACTTGACATAGTATACGGGTGGTATGGTGGCAGTCCCCGTTGATAGTCATCTGTTAGGCTAACAGAGCCGTACTCTTCTGGTGGTCGTCCCGAGTGAAGCAGAAGGGTTCGGACTTGCCCTGCCACTGTTGCAGTCTTCATCATAGCGCGTGCACGCTGTTTTGTGTCAGATGACCTCCTGTCAGGCTGTCAATCCCTCCTATTCCATCCGTAGCATTGCGGTGCTCAGGGTGAGGGGGTAGCCACGTGTGTCGTTCTTATCCGTTTAAGATCTTCTTAAGTGGGAGTCAGGCGAGACAGACCACTCTTGAGCAAATCTAGCTTCTCTTCGGACGAGATGGACTGCTGTCAGGTGGAGCGGACTGCTCCTGGATGAGTTCGATTCCTTACGCTTGGAGTTGGGCGGGACGGATTGCTCTCGGGCAAATCCAATCCCCAATCCTGAGAGTTGGGTGAGCTAGAGTGCCCTCTGAAGGAGCATGGTGGGCCTAGGCCCTTTCTTCTTAATGGAGGTCTAAGTGGTTGTCTGTAGTCATCCAGTTGACTTTGGTTTTTGCGTTTATTAAAGATGATTTTGGGATATCGTTAATATCGATATCTACCAATATTCTATGAATTATGTAAACTTGAGATGCTTTGCTCTATGAAAGTTAAAATAACTTATAATTTAGAATAAAGGGAGGCATAATGTAGGATGGAGGGGGTATGTTGGTTTTTTTATTCATTGACGCACACAAAAATAGACTTCCACGTTTAAAATATGTTCATCTTCATATCCAAGGAACCTATACAATGCAAGTTAGATAGTCCTTGAGATAAGGTTCGGGTCATTATTTCTTAGAACACTTGAGGATTACAATATTACTTCTTCGGTCCGAGAAGATGGTTAAGACCCACTTTACACGTTGAATGGACCATGCTTGCTAATTAACTCCTTGCGTTTTTACGCTCGCTTCGAGGAAAAAGATCGACCTCCCAGTGCCCAAACTTTTAAGATGGGCTGGCCACCCTTAGATTCATGATGTAGGACTATGGGGGTGTTTGACACTGCTCCATTCTATGTTTTCTAGTTCCGCTCCACGTTTTTTAGCTAAACGATTTTAGCTCCATGCACGCAGCTCCAGAAAAAAAAGGTGGAATTGTGAGAACACCTAAAGAGATACTCCACAAACCTCAGATTTTGTGGAGTTGTTGCATAGTGAAGTTTATAGAGCAGAGTTGGTGGAGTAGTCTTAAACACCCCCCTAAACTCCCATTCGGCTACTGTACCACCACCGGCAGCCACAGTACTCGTGAATCTAGCCCAAACATGGCCCATGGGCTGGCTTTCACACATTAACTTACTCCCTTGATCATAACTTGTTAAGCAAAAATTGCTTCAAAATTTTTCTAATTTACTCCTTCCATCTTAGAACACAGTATGTTTGTGACAAAAATTTACACTAAGTATGTTTGTGACTTCAAAATTTACACTAAGATATATAACGCACTCTATAATTGAAGTGCTCATGTCAGGTTCAACAAAGGTAGTTAAAAGAGGACATATTGTAATTTGAGAAGCTTCTTAGTTGGGTTTAACAGGTACACAAGTCATGTGAGCATTTTCATAAATTGTCTTAATTTTTTTTGGAATGATTTATATTACAAGATGGAGGTGGTATTTATCAGCTAGCACTTTGGTCCTCCAAATATTTGTCATTCTTTCTAAGAAATGAAAATTCATTCTCAGTCCCGTTTGGAATATAGGTTTCGTGGAAGAAATTGTAGAGGATTAACAATTTGGCATTCTAGAAGAATACTATTGATTGGAACGTAGGAACCTAGCTTTTCTATTCTAGAGAGGAAAAGGTTTACTTTCATTCGCAAAACACAGGAATCTAAAAAACCACTATGAGCTCTAGTTTTCGCGGAAGCACACTAAGCAAGCATAGAGAGAGGTGGCATCGCATCACGTGAAACCAAAAGAAAGCCCCAACTTAGAGGTGGACTCAGTATAGCGAGGTATGGTGCTGCTCATCATAGTTTGATGCAACTAATAATTTTTTCTGAAAATTGATGCGGCTAATAAATTAACTAGGGCTTTACATTCTAACATCTAAGAGCATCTCCAGCAATACTACCTAAAACACACCTACTTTCTTTGCATGCTACCTAAATTTCGTTGGCCAGCAAAGACTTCCCAAATCATCCATTGCAGGTGACTTGACTGTCATCCTCTGTTAGCTTTTTCTTCCTTGCACGTATAGGTAGAGCTAGGCGAACGAAGGATACCAGTAGAGAAAGGTGCCCATTAAAAGCAGACGCTTGTGGAGAGGGGCGCCACCCAAGGCAGGCCACCGGGGTTGGCTGCATCGCCCAAGCCAGGAGGCTGGGGCTGGCCATGTGGTAGGCTGCTAGCACCGGGAAGCCATACCAAACGTGCCTAATATTCTCTGCCACAGCCAATCTACTACCATTGCAGGTGCCAGTAACGAGGGCCCGCTTCTGCTGAGTTTCATCACTTGCATATCATCTATCTGATCGGCTCGTCCGTATCGCCTTCCAAGAGTTATGAGCATTCAGCCGGCAAACGTGATGTTTCTAGCTCACGCTGCCTTCCATTGCTTTGACTGAGCGAGAGAAATAAACGAAAGACATGCGATTTTTCCCCAATAGTTAATAGGAATTGGGATATTTAGGAAGCTATTTAGTTTCTGGCATACCATCCATGTAAGTTGTGGTGGCGCCATAGAAGTATGGCGAAGAAAAAGACCACCACAATTGTGGTTAAGATTAGCACATAAATAAATACTAGAAAGAATGTGTGGTTGCCACAGGTTGCATGCCATCCAAACACCAACTAAGGGGGTATCTAGGACTGCTCTATGAACTTGATCTGTTCTACAAACTCTACCGCAAAACAGCGCCATAAAACTTAGAGTTTGTAGAGTACCTCTTTATGTGTTCTCACAACTCTATTCTTTTTTCTGAAACTGTATGCATGGAGCTGAATCCGTTTAACTAAAAAAACATGGAGCAAAAACTGAAAAATATGAAGCGTAGCAGTTCCAAACACCCATAAAAAAGAGCTGCAAGTTAGGTGTAGGGAGAGTTGACAGGGAACAAATATTGCTCTTATATTAAAACTAGTAGAAATGCCCCCACGCGTTCTTTGGGGTTTAGGAATATAAAAAAAGTTAGACTAAGGATTAAAATATATATATATGTATAGATGCAATGTTTGCAAAAAAAATCAAAATATATCCTATGAGGTTTTGTTTTGAAAAGTTTATTGTGAAAAATATTATGGTGCAATTGAATTTTAATTACGATACTTGGTTTAGGTTGCTAAAACTTTTTTTCCATTTCAAAAGAAATAGCTAGTGGGAGATAAATGAGGCTTAATGAGCGTAACTGATTTGATAAGGTCATATGACATTATTTTTCAGGATCGAACCAATCAAAAGAATTATTTTGATAGAGTTTGAGTTTATAGGAATTATAATCTGTTGCATGGTATCAGGGTGGATCTAAGGGGGGCTGCCGGGGCTCTAGCCCCCCTACGCTGCCCGTGCCGTGGAACCCCTCGGCGTCCCCATAAAAATTTGCCCTATTTTCCATAGGCAAGGAGGGGCTGGAGGCGTTCTGGATGGTGAGGACAGAGGTCGAAGACGAGTCAAAGTTGTTGGTCCTCTTTCTGGGCCTTTATTTCTTGTATTTGAGTGGCCCAATATGTAATAGAGAAGCCTATTTGCAGCTCAATATGTAATAGAGAAGCCATTGTTTCCCTTGTATTCAGTCTAATGGTTCATCACGGGAGGGAGCAAGGAGGCAAGTCGATACGCTTTGTCGCTCAAGTGTGCCGCGTGCGAGCACGAGCGGTGATCAATTATTGTAGCTCTCTTTGGTTTAGCCCCCTAAGAGCATCTCCAACAGTTTGGCAATTTTTGTTTCCTAAATCATGAAGTTTGTCAACTCCTAAAAGTATATGGCAAAAGAAAAACAAGTCCATTTCCAATAATTTCTCAAAATTCACTTGGCAAAAATTCTGTGGACCCACTCCTTCCTCGCGGTTTCTGTTGGCGTGTGTCGTTCGCGCGCCGTCGCCAGGTCTCCGTCTAGCCGGCCGCCAGGTCTCCGTCCAGGCACCCTTTCCTCCAGCAACCATTCAAGGAGCAAACTTGTTGTATCGCATCGCATTGCATCCAGTTTGAGGACGAAGGAATATGAATGGCAGTGAATCAATGGATCCTCTAGCATATGGCGAAGTCGTTCAAGCAGCTGAAGACGCACTACTGGATGTCACCTTGCTGATCTTGGGCACGACGGAGCGTAGCATGGACAGGCGGTTATTGAGGCGCTTGCGGCGGCGGCGCTCGGCCATGAGGTTCTTGCACGGCATCGCCTCGACCCTGTTCTTCTTGGACGGTGGGGCCGGCGGTGGCACGGCACCGAGGCCAGGGCCGAACGCGCCGCTACTCTTTGCCAGGCCAGGCTCCACCTTACAGACCCCGAGGCCCGCCGTAGCGCCGCCGACGCCGACGCCGTCCACCAGCGCCGCCGCCGCCATCTTGGGCTCGACGACGTCAAGGAGCCCCATGTCGCCGTCGTAGTCACCGGCACTGGGCCCACCAAACGCCGCGGCAGCGCCGTAGGCCTAGCTGAAGCAGTCGAAGCCGGGCACCTGGTGGTGAAGGTTGACGGTTGGCACCTGGTGGTCCTGGAAGGAGCAGTCCATGGCGGTCGCGGCTGCTGCAGGGGAGAAGAAGTCCCCCATGGCGTTGCAGTCCCAGGCGTCCCTCCGCTGGGAGAGGATCTCCTCCAGGAAGGCCTGCTCCTCCAGCTCCATTGCCGCTGGAACAAGAAGGCGCGCGGGAGGAGCAATCGTCGAGCGGGATTTCTCCGATGCGAAGCGGCACGTACGAGCGCATATATGCGCGGATGGGGAAGAAATTTGCGAGTTGGCAACAGATGGGAAAACAAGATGCAAAACTGTTGGAGAAGAGTTTTTGAGACTTTTTTCAAAAAACAAAGATGGGGAAGGGATTTGCAAAACTGTTGGAGTTGCTCTAAATATTATTTCTAGATCCGCCACTGTACGGTATATAGCGGCATTCCGTATTTGGCGCGCGTTGTAGTAGCTAGTAGTACCTCTAAAAAGGAAAGGTTGCGGAGGCTGACGAACTTTAGCCCCCACGCCTTGCCGTCGAGGTCGCGTATCCATCGCCGCCGACGCGAAAGCAGGGAACCCTTCTGGTCGGACCAAATCCGGTGGCATCGGTCGAGGCGTCTGCTGTGATCCGGTGAGTTCGATCGCGGCTATGTTACGTGTGCGATTTGGTGGAAGGTGGGGGGCCGGTCAGCCTGATCGATCAAGGTTTTGCAGCCACACGCGCTAGCGCGCTGAACCCGCTGGCTCACACACGCCGCATCCTTCTCCGCCGCCGATCTCCTCACTCCTCCCGCCGGGAGATCGGGAGAGAGGTCAGGCCAAGTTAGGATCGTCATGATCTACTGCGTTTGCCCGGGTTTCATTGGATCCGATCTGCTCAGAGGACATAATTACTCGAGCCATTATATTGCCCAGATAATGCTGCGGGCGCCGATTTTGCACCTGGCCACAAAGTGCTCCATTTCTGTGGGGGGCAGAATTCGTGTGAGACGGATTGGATTGGGCGGTGTGGAGATCGATCGGTTTTACAAGTTTAGATTGGATGTGAATTGGAGAACCTTTGATGAACTAGCTAGGGCCTTGTATCTTGATGATTAGCAAACTACCTGTGTGGTTGAGGAGCTGTTTGAATTGCCTTGGATTCTGCCTGAGCTAGCTGGTACCTGCTTTTGTTATATAGGTATATGAAGTCTCTTGGTTCTTGATACTATTATGATTGACAAGAGAAATTGAATCACATTTTTTTTAGTTTGGGCATGTTTGGATCATATAATCTAAGTTTAGTTGGCTAAAGTTTTTTTCTCGAATACGCAAAAGATTTGCGCATCATTGCATTTAAGAAAGGGGTTTTTTTAGTACATTGTTCAAATGGTGCGCTTGGGGATTACATGTTGTACAAATTGCTCTCTCCCCTAAGCGCCTAGTCTAGAAGCTATTACTCGCGAATTAAACAACGTAGGTCGGCCGCCTCGGCCTTGAGGTCGCTTAGGCGTGCGAGCCCCCCGTGTCCCCTCCGCCGTGTCGGTCTAGACGGGTCGGGGAAGAGCTCCCTGATAGCCTTGGCGTGCGATGCGGAGAGCTTGTCAACAAAGATGTTGTCGTAGGCCTTCTTCGCCGCCATGTTGGCTCTGTCCGCGCCCTCCAAGAAGCCCAAGCGCTTCATGGCGAGGAGCTCCTTGCGCTTGGAAACTGGAACCCTCGACAGGGGTTGCTCGGCGATTCTCCGGCTCCGTTTCGGCAACCTGGCCTGCGGCGTTGCCTGGGAGATTGGCGGCAGCGGCAGCAGAGGCGAGGCGTTCTTGCGCAGGATACGCTGCCGGAACTTCCTCAGGCGAAGACTAGTGGAGGTCCTCTGACCCACGGAGGCGTTCCTGTTGGAGGCTCCTTCGGGGAGGCCTGACCTGCGTTCGGGGAGCCCGCTTGCGCCGGCGATGGTGTTGGCGGAACAGCTTCGAAGCCTGGGTGCACTCGGCCAGGGTTCCCGGCGGGGGAGATCAGGCAAGGGCGGTGTCGGCCGGGCTTCACCCCCCCTCGTGGCCTGCACCCTGGGCGATGCGGGGGGGACGGTTTCACCGCTGTTGATCGAACCCAAAGAGGGGAATAGCAGTCGTCCGCGTTCCTAGGTGATAGGCTGCTGTCATGCCACGCCGGAGCGTCCTCCGTGACCGGCCATACGGCGGACGGGCGCTCGACGGCATGCGCGCGATGGGCGCCGCTGGCTGGACGGCATGCCCGCCAGTGTCGGGTCACTCGAGTCAACGGTCCGGATCGCTGGGGTACCGACCGATGTCGCCGCCGACGGTGGGAGCCGGGCGGCTGCTCGCCCGCCTGAAGTCCCCTGTGTTCGCTTCCCCATCAAGAACGGCGATGACTTCGGTGGCTCGGCAAACTGGCTGGACGTCGGCGGCACTGTTGGAGGGGGCGTATGTCGATGGCGTGGGTGCATTCAGGAGGGCGCCGGGGCGGCGTTCGGCTCCGCCACTGGCGGCGCGCGCCTTGGGTCGCGGACACTGTAGCCTAGGGGCGGCACCGCTGGTGGCCCTGTTCTGGGCGGCACCGTCCTCCCGGTGTGCACGGAGACGCCCGTCCGCCCTGCGATCCTAAGGCGGCGCCACGCTTCGAAAACATGGCGCAAAGGATCAAGCCCGTGCCCTTAGGTGGGACCCGGGCGCCCACGTTCGCGGTCGCCGTCGGCCTAGGGGAGCGTCGTGGCGGTGCGGGGGCTGGTGTCGGCTGGAGACTACCTCGACATAGGTGCGTCCCAGCCCGTGGGCTGACCGCGAGCTCTCGGCGGCAAGCGCCGTGGTCGCATCATCGTCGCCCGTATCCCTCGCATGCCTGTGAAGCTGTCTTTGCCGGGGCCCCAAGCGAAGTGGCGGATGACGACATCGTCCGACGCAGCGGCGGCCAGCGGCGATGGCCGCGGGACGCCCTCGAGCGGGATGTCGGAGGAGCCGCAGCGTGTCGGGACAACCACGGAGAAACTTCGGGCTCGCCTCACGTTGTCGATGCCGCAACCCGCTTCTCTCCACTAGCGTCCCGTGGCGGGTCCAGCGAGCGTGGTGGCGGGGCGTGGCCCCTGGCGCCATGGGGGTCCCGGGCCGCCCGCGGCGCTGACGAACGGAGTGGGCGTCGGCCCGCCCCTAGCCGGGCTAGCGCGGTGGGCAAGCATGCGCCGCTTGCACTCCAGCGTAGTGGTTGATGCCTTTGCGGTTGAAGCAGCGCAGGGTCTTGTGCAGGTGGCGACTCGGTGGGTGTTGGAGTGGCAGTTGAGGCAGCGGTCCAGGACCTCCCTCGGTCGTGGTCGGCACCCCCGCCCGACTAGCCGGTGGTGCTGCCGGCCGGCGCGGTGCTTGGCGCCACCTGCGCTCACCGCTCACGGCGCTGTGTAAGACGAGCTGCCGCCGTCGTTGTCCGGTGCCGAGGGCACGACGATCGGGACCTGGGCCCTGTGTGGATGGCACCACGGCGGGGCCTTCCAGCTGGAGGGGGTGCTGATCGGCCCTCACACGGGCAGCAGCGCGCCGCTTGCGGTTATGGCGACGTGGCCTTCGGCGGCTGGGCCTGCGCTGGTGAACCGGCACCCGTGCGGGGGGCCTCCGCCTTTGGCACTGCTGGCCGCCTCCGCCCGACAGGGCCGATGCATGCGGCGCTTGGATCGCCAGCTTGTGGCGCCGGGGACGGCCCAGCCGAGTCACCCGTGGTGACCCCCTGTCGCTGGCACTCCTGCTTGGCTCCCGCGGCCGGAGAGTTTAACCGAGGCCGGGCCGGGCTCGACGGCGATATGGCCGCCTGACGGTGGGGGCCTCCGGCTCCAGCCAGGTCGTCGCTGTCGTCGAACAATGGGGTGAAGTCTCCGTCCACCCACCTCGCCGCCTTGGACCGACCAGCAGAGGCGGGAAGAAGGGAGTGGCGTCGGGCGAGAGCGGCCTTGCACGGCAACCGGAGGAGGCGTCCCTGGCGTCCCTCGCGCGGCAAGGTGCCGCGGCGTGAGAAACGGATCGGTGACGGGGGGCCGTGGCGGATGCCGAGGGTGCCGTGAGGTTGATGAAGGCCGGGCAGAGCTGGCTTGGCAAAACATCAAGCAGCCGGGTGTTTGGTGGCGGGCGGGACTCGTCGAGAGGAGGTGAGGGGGCTCGCCAGGAGAGGAGGGGATGCGGCGACGGCGGGCGGCCCGTGGCCCCTCCTCCGCCCCCGGGCGGGCGGCGGAGCTCCCCGGAGGCTCGGGGCACCGGCGCACGCCGCAGGGGTGGGGTGGCGGCGTGAGCGCGCCGCGGATGGCGACGGCGCATGCGCACCGGAGAGGAGGGAGGGGCGCCAGAGAGCGGGGGGGCTGGTGGCCGGTGAGGGGGGGGCTGCCAGGCCGGATGGCGGCCGCCGACGGCGGCGGCTGCTGCTCGGAGACGGCGCCACGCGGGGGCTCTCTCGGGCGCTGGCGGCGCGGCGTGGGAGAGGGAAGGGAGGGGTGGCAGGGGAGCGGGGAGAAAGGAGGGGACGTGGGGGCGGGGCCGCCGGCACCGGGATGGCGGCCGGCGGTGGCGGCGGATCGGCGGCCGCCAGGGCGCCCGCTAGGGCCGGGCGCACGCGCATGCCCATCCCCTGGGAAATAGAATAGCTGGTGCTGGGAGTGTCACTACGACTGTGGGCCGTTGTGTGACGTCTTAGTTGGCTAAAGTTAAGGACTAAAACTTTAGACCATTTTATTTCACTTGTGTGGTTAGCTAAACTATAGACAACACTTTAGACATCCTATAGTATAATGTTTAGTGGCTAAACTTTGGACTAAGGAATCCAGACAGGGCCTTAAACAATTGAGAATTTAAAATTCTAGCCGTGGTAAGGCATTTTGTCATATTTGTGATTTCATACCATTGGTGTTCGTATGGATGAGATATTTATTGATCCATCTTATTCCAGGGAAATATATAAACCTGATTGTCTCCATGCGTACAATGCAATGTATTTAGTTTCGTCAGCAGTATTATTTTTCATGGACATGTCCACAGTATATTATTGCTCCAGTTCTTTTCCTGGTGTTCACCTTTTTGTTTGTGTGACAATCACTTATAAAATTTATTTCTCTAGATGGACCTTAAGGATAGCCTCTCCAGATTTAAGCAACAGCAGGAGAGGTGCCAGTCATCTTTGACTAGCATAGCTGCAAATCAAGCGTCAGCCTCGAAGCCAAAGCACAGGGCCCAACCAATAAATGCTCCATCGGTTCCTGCAAGATCATCACAATCTATTAAATTTTCGAATGATACTGAAAGGCTTCAGCATATTAATTCGATTAGGAAATCTCCTGTTGGAGCACAGATGAAACTTGTCATCGAATTGCTTTACAAGGTACTTTTTATTTATCAAGCTACAACCCTCCTGTATTTTCATTTTAGTAGTAGTGTCTAATGTTGTCAGGGAATGATTTCTTCTCTGTCGTAAAAAAATATGTAATTTGGGAAATCAACCCTCTAGTTTTTTTTAAAGGAGTTTTACCTCTGCTTTTCAAAAAGCATTAGTGTCATATACAAGGTTTACTGGGAACACCAGTTTTGAAAGTAACAGTACTGGAGAAAGCCTAGTACGGGAAACTAACCTACTGTTCGGCAGGACTTATAAGCTGGTTGATAAGTCAAAATACTGTAGAAATGACTGATTGTCTGTGAGAAAAAAATACTGTTGGCTTATAAGCTGAAAACGGCTTTTCAGCTGAAGCGAACATGGTCTCAGCCAACCCAGGATGGCAATAGACTGAAGCACTCCTGATCCGGCTCCTTAAGCTTGATGCTCCACATCTGCATCAATAAGAGTGCATTGTAGACAACATCAGATGGGGCTTTAGGTAAAGTATTCTCAATTGCCACCTTGTTACTTGTTATCCACAAGGTCCAAGCAAAACCTGCAAATATGAAAATTAAGAGACTGGATGGCAGTGGGTCGCCAACAGATGGAAAAATCTTCCAAAGATTTGGGGCAAAAATCCAACCGAAACACTTCTTTGAATCAACCCTCTAGTTGTCTATTCAAAAATTAAGTATCGTTGAATTGTTGAACTATCATTGTTTATAGAAGCTGTAGTTCAGTGGATATCCTATTTCTAAGCCTTCAGCTTATAGAACACTTACCTGTATCATGCGCCACCCCCTTCCCAATTTGTGGTACTATCTGAATGCCTTCCATCACATGTAAAATGCTCAGTCTTGCCATGTTGTGCCTTACCCATGATAAACAGAATGTCAAGGATAGATCAATGACAGGCTGGGCAGTAGTAAGTTGCTATCTGGCCAAAGGGAAATGGCTATTCTGGTTGTCATGTGTGTATGTTACATATCAGTGTTATCCAATATATGAACCATTTCAATGAGTAGAATTAGATACTTTAAAAATATGGAAAACTCCTATGATGATCTCTGTTCTAGCCTAGAGGTTTCTTGCATCTTCATAAGGGATAGAACAGTAAATATGACATAAATTTTGTTATAGATTACAATGCTACATCTGGTTCATGAATTGATATTATTATCTCTTTGTGGTTCCAGACAAGGCAAGCTTTTACTGCAGAGCAAATAAATGAAGCAACTTATGTTGATATTCATGGTAACAAGGCGGTCTCTGAAAGCTTGAGGAACAACCCCAAAGTACAGTATGATGGGAGACGTTTTTCTTACAAGGTAAAGGGATTATTACTCTGTAGTCATTCATAGTTGACTTGAACTGCTAATATTAGAGGGATATTTGTCAGTGAAATGACTCACTTGGCATTCTTTGGTAACCTCAGCTGCTTAAGTAGTATCTAATATGCCTTCCTTTACTTCACTAATCTCAAAATTGTGGATTTTCATATGTTATGACTTCATTGCTTGTGCCGGTCATTTATCCTCCTCTGAACACAGTTTTCTTTCAGTTGTCATAATTTGGTGGTTCATGATAGTTGTGTATCGTACTGTGGTAAACTATAGCTTTCATGGCAATAAACCTCAAACGATTAAAATGCATTGGAACACTAAGGAAAAAGTAGATAAGGATTTCCCGATCATTACAGTAGTTGCATGCTTATTCTAACAGCTTTTATTATTTTGTCTTGTTGCAGTTAACTATTCTGATTTCTGATGTCTTATGTGTTAATTCACTGTTGGCATATGTGCAGTCCAAGCATGATCTTAAGGGAAAAGATCAATTACTTGTTCTGATAAGAAAATTTGCAGAGGGTCTTGCTGTCATGGAAATCAAGGATGCATACCCAACTGTAATGGAAGATCTGCAGGTGATGCTAATTTTCATTATTGATACTTAACATGCTGTGTTAAGCATCATGTGATGCTTACCCTGTTCTAAAAGGTACCTAATTAGTTAATAACAAAAATGGTAAAAAAATATATCCAAGTTATAACCCACAAAGGTATACTGCAATGTGTAACTGAGTTTATCTGTCTGTCAGCCTATATATTTTCTTATTCTACTATTTATATTCAAGTACGTATGGGTAATCTTTGAGTACTGCCATGCTGTAGGCACTGAAGGCAGCCGGTGAAGTTTGGCTGTTATCAAACATGGACTCACAGGAGGACATTGTGTACCCTAATGATCCTAAAACGAAGACCAAGGTTGATGATGACCTGAAACTTCTCTTCCGGGAGACCGAGTTACCACGTGACATGGTGGACGTAGAAAAGGAGCTTCAGAAGAATGGCATCAAGCCCATGACAAACACTGCGAAACGACGTGCAGCTGCCCAGATCGACGGGGTAAAATCCAAGTCTAAACCCAAGAAGAAAGATCTTAAAATCACAAAACGGAGCAGGCTTACGAATGGGCATCTGCCAGAGCTGTTCCAGGACATCAACAAAGGATTGGGTTTCCACTGACCAAAGCAAGAGTGGTGCGTTCTACTATTGATTAATGCAATATTATGTATACATGCAAGATGCAACTGTTCTGTGTGCGGTTTATAGCCTCCTGTAAGCTGTGCAAAAGTTTTGGTCGGATTCCAGGCTCTGGTCCTTTCCTTTGCATAAATATGATTTCATATGACGTTTATTTATTTATTTATTTATTTTGTAGCATCCACCAAAAGGAGTGATAATTTAAATCCAAACGGACCAATGTTCTAGAGGATGGCAAGTGAATTCTACATGACTACATTCGTTCTGATCCAGTAGCAAATAATACGTATATTTGATTATTTTTAGTCAAAATTATATATATGGCAAGGAAGGAGGAGGATAAAAAGGATGAAACCATGAACTTATTGATCTGGCATAAACTCTATCATGATGCTTCTCTTTCCTTGGTCATGCAGGAGTACATATTTTGATTGTTGTTCTGTTTTTCAAACTAATATATTGGGGTAAGGCCAGCGCCGGACGTCCGGACGCCGGCGTCGCGTCGGGCGCCCGGCCTCCCAGCGGCGGCGCGGCGCCTCCTTTCTTCTCCACGCCCGGCGTCCCCCTCCCCGCCCTCCATCGCCAGCCCCACCGCCTTAATGATATAAGTTCTATTATGCTAATGCGGCCGCGGGCTCGGCGAAACCCCTACCGGCGCTGCGGCGGCCTCCTTCTTCCACTCCCCCCCCCCCCACCGCCGCCGCCATCTCCACCGCCGAGCTCCGAGCTCCGGCCATGGCGCCCCCGCCCTAGACCTAGCCCACCGCCGGCCCCGCCGCCGCCCTACCCTAAGCCGCCCGCCTGCAGCCCACCGCTGTCTTCCCTTCCTCCCCGGCCGGCCGGCCATTCTACTGATTCACCGGAATTGGAGAAAAAAGGGGTGGAGCTCGCCCGAAGAAGGAGGAGGAGGAGGAGGCGGCGGCCTACCTACGAGCGGATTTGGCGAGGGAGACGGAGGCCAGGTGCTCGCCCGGTGTGGGGGAGGGAGGCCGCCGTCGGGATCCGCCATGGCCTCCGGCCGTGGGTCTTGGGGGGCGGTGGGGCGTCGCGCCATGGCCTCCAAAAAGGCGTGGGGAGGCGGCGTCCGTCCGCTGCGTGGAGTCCGGACGTTCTAATGGTAGCATTACCGAATATATTGGTCTATTTAAACTTTAAGGAAGAATCACTTATTGAATGCAACATCTTGTCGGCCCGCCTTTTATATAGAGTTTAAACTACGACAGTTAAACCCCCAAGGTCTCCATTAGCCATCGACGTGTGAGCAACCCCATTTTTGGATGCTCTATGGTTCTCTAATTGCGTCCATATGTTAATGTTGTCAATCTTATTCAAATACGATATCATTGTTCATAGATTGTAGTATATGAAATTTTGTTTTCAATTCGTACGTGTCACACATACACTGCATATCCATATTCTTTTTACCCGAACTATATCGTTAAGACATTGACGTCCACCTCTTTTTATCGAAATTATCGTTAAGACCTCAGATTTATAACCGAAGGAGGAGGGCATATTCTAGGTATATATTGGATCCCTAGAAGAAAATGACAGGTGGCTCCGCCCCACTTTGATAGCCACCAACCTAACATTAGAAGTATGAGGCCGCGCCGTCTCAGCGGACTTTCAGCATGGCCACGATAGCCTGTTATATTTGATCCGTCTGATATGGTTTCAATGGTTCAGATCATTCTATTTCTATTTTTGGCTTACGCTTTGTCTTCTCATCATGTCGATCCATAGCTTTCATCAAAACTATACCACTGCACATCTGAACCTTGCTGCCATCATATAGCAGCAAATGTTAGCATTGATTTGTCGATCCATCGCTCTCATGAAGACTGTACTACTACACAAGCTTGCTGCCATCCTGCAATCCTAGAGCATGCTTTCATTCTTGTCTTCTTCTCTTGAGACTATAGCTCTTGTCACCCATGCATTTTTTCTATTTGTCTTCTTCTTTGAAGAGCATAGCTCATACATCCTTTCTTTTTATCCATCTTTCTTACCAATTTAGTGCATAGATTCAAATTTAGCATTTGTTCATAGGTTAAGCTAACTAGCATTATGTGTCCATGTGAACTTAGGAACATAATATTTTTTATAAGAAAGTTAAAATCAAATACACCGTATAGGAACATGACGTCGCATTCGTGATGCTGCACACTTATTTATGCGATGCTTGATTTAGATTCAAATCAAAACTATCTCTGCTTAATTTGACTTACCGCTCTTGTTATGGCCTAATTAATATATTGTTTTCATTACACGGAATATGGAGAAGGGGTGTATTTGTGCTCTTCAATTTCGTGCATGGATACGATATGTGTTGTTTGTGCAAAGTGTCATGTCATGTCGTATTTGTAATTTAGTTTTCTAGGCCATGTCTATTTCTTATTTGTCGTGTTAGTTTCTATGGATGGTGAGCTCTGAGATTCTCCTATTGCCTATATAATCGTGACCTTGCCGCTGCTCAATGGCGCCCCTGATCTTCCTTTGCCTCTTATCCTAAGACACTCGTGTAGGGTAGTGAAAGTTGAGCTGAAAAAATTTGGTGCCAGAATATCAAGGGAGATAACAACTTCCATATATTTAATTTAGTGACCACCTCAGATTAAGTAACATTACAAATTTATATGCATGAAATCTGCTAGTGTTTAAATCGTGTTAGACCAGAAATAAACTATGTCATCTGAGCATGCTTCTTGTCACCTTTAAACTTGAGGTACCTTTATGTATGAAGATGATTTTATGCTCTTTGTAGGGGATCCACCAATCATGTTCCATGGAGGAGCGCCTGCTAGCAATACAAGGAAGAGGTTTTGGAGAAAAGGCTCCTCTTCCCAGTTAGGTGCGCTCTCTTGTTTTTGCATTATATATTTTCTCATTGTGTATAAGTAGAAAATTTGCTATCAATGTCATAGGAATTATTACATCATCTGCTGGAAGGATGATACAAGAGAGGCAGGAGCGTCGAAGATCTATAATAAGAGCAAAGAAAGAAGGTAGTTATTGATATATGCTTATAATCTCAAGATAAACTAGTGTGCTGTGGGATGACCAATTTATGTTTTAACGTTGCATGTAGGGTTACAGTTCCAGTAGTAGAGCAATAAGAAAGCAGGAGGCCAAACGCAAGGTCAAAGAAAGAAAGTAGTTGTTTTCATGTGTACATGTCTATATATTGCAAGTGAAAAATATTAGTGGATGTCTAAAATTTTTGCATATATAGTATAGAAGATTTGTGTGTGATAGTCCGGTAGATAATAAGGGTTTAATATGAATGTACTAGTATGCACCGCTTATATCCTCCTAATTAGTTCAAGAAATATCGATGAGAAAATGTTTTTACGTGTGTGACAAAAAAACAAAATTGAGCTTTCTAATATAAATGGAACCAATGTCACCCACGCGTAGTGTACAAAAAAATTAGGGTGTATACACAACACCTTCAATGTTTGATCTAACCTGCATGGTACCGCTCTTCTAGAAGCTAGAGGCATTTGCTTGCGATACTATGAAAAAATTGAGTGGTTATCTTCTCCAAGGATGCATGTATGCATCGATATGCATGCTAAAAAGAGTAGGCGCTGGTTGCCTTCTCCAAGGATGTATGCACCGGGCCGACTATCGGCATGCATGCGAAAAAAGTAGGCAATCACATAGACATCCATGCCGAGACTAGGAGCCAGCTTGACAATAGCCATCTTTGATAAAAGTATCAGATAGCAGCACTTGTTGCCAATCCTGCAGGCCCTTTTGCCTTCAATTGGTCACTAATGTGTGCTTTGTCTTACCTATGCATGTACACTTGTTGTTGACCCTTACCAAGTATGTCATCCTTGGTATAAGTAGGTAGCCAAAATGTTACTTCATCGGTTCCAAATTATAAGTTGCTTTGACTTTTTTGGTTTATCTATTTTACTATGTATATAGACACATTATTATATAGATACATAGCAAAATAGATATCCTAAAAAAGTCAAAGCGACTTATAATTTAAAACGGAGAGAGTATAATTTATTGGAGCATTTTAATTTGATCTTTTCCCATGCAAAACGTGATAGGAAATAAACGACCACAATCTACTTGCAAGGAGTTATTTTCTTCCAAAAAAAGAGAAGTAAAAGTTATTTAATTTTATTTGGTATTATTTTTAAATATAAACATGTATGGGACCTATATATACTAAGAAGATCTTCCACAACATGGTAACGGAAAAAACAATTAGCTTCCATTGAGATATACTTTCGAGTACCACATACACACAGGTCTCCAAGATTTGATCTATCAAGCAGATCACCCGCAGCGAAGCGCGGGCACAAGTGGCTAGTTGATGTGAAGTCAAGATCACAGTTCACAGCTGACCGTGGTCGCAGCCACCGGAGGAGCAAGCTGGATGACACGTGGGGCCGCCTTGGTACAGAATTATGCAAACACAACGCAAGTAGCACACCCCCGTGGGAGACATAGGGGGCCCACCTGTCCCTCCCCTGTCTCGTGGGCACATCCGCAGTCAAAGCGCACGTCGCGCGCCTCCAACCAAACAAGCAAGGATATGCACCTTGACGTCCTGACCCCACTACCATACCCCACACGTCATCGAGTGTGATGGAGGAATAAAAAGAGCCGCTCACTAACTGCGCAGAAGCACAGTCCTAACGCGGGACCCACCATACTGCCAATCGTGGCCCACATGTCATTGAATTAACTGCTCCTTAGTTTTCGCCACACCGAGCATCGAGAGCGGAACTAGCCTGACTGAGCCCGGATGCGCACTGAGCAAGCGCAAAGCCCACGCAAGAACACGGCCCAGCCGAAAACTACCCCTCACTGGCATCGGGCCCCGACGCCCCCCGGCCCTACCCGTCAGGCTATAGCACGGAACCATACAACAATATGGCCGCGCCCCATCGCCCCCTAGGTCCGAGCGAGCCGTCCATCCCTCTCAATCCCCGCACCCTCTCCCTGCCCCCTCCGCTCCCCTGAGCGCTCGCGAGCCCGCGGCCACCACCGCCGTCTCCGCGCCGCGCAGATCCGCCCGGCTGGTGCGGCGCCACTCGAGCACACGTGTACGGACGCGACGAGGTGCAGCCCCCGCCCACCTCGCCGAGGGCTCGCTCCTGTGTCGCGCGCGCCAGCCAGCACTACCGGTGGTGCGGGGCTGGGCCAGGCCGATTCGACCGAATCCGGTGGAATTCGCCGTGCCGTGGTGCCAAATCGGTGAGTTCCGTCGGGTTACGCGTGCGGGGAGGCGGGTTCGGGTCTGGGCGGCCGGAAATGATGCCGGGGATGGTTCTAGGGTTTGGTTTTGGTCTTTTGAACTGAGGAGAGGGCATGGCGGATGGGGGCCGGATGAAGGGCGTGCAGGGCGCTGGCGACGAGGAAGAGGGGAATGAGGAGGCGCGAGAGGAGCTGGAACTCGCGCTGTCGCTGGGGCGGCGAGGCTGGCACCTCCCGCCGCGCCAGGAGCCCGCTCCTCGCTCACTTAACTGGACGGCGGTTCTGCCAGAGTGGAACCCCGACGCCGCTGGGAGCTCGCAGGGTGCGGAAAGGGCCTTGGGCGGACAATCCATCTCTTCTCTCGGGTTCCGTGATATGTTGGGTGGTATCCTAGACGGCCCCCGTGGGGCTGCCAGTTTGAGGTTGGGTGGGACAACCTGGACGACCAGGATGAAGACAGAGACCTGCAGAATAAACGGCTCAGAGTGCGACGCTTTGGCGAGTAAGTTATGCGAATGTTGCTCCTCATTTTTAGTATTTTGCATGCTGTGGAGTTTGGTTCGTTTAAATGTTTTGGTTCTCTAGATCCTATTGATAGTAGTTTCAGGAAAACCTGCCTAGTGAAATTGAAACGAAGCTGCACGTCATGCATTATGTAGTTGATGTGGAATTGCAACCTAAGGTCTTGTTCTTTTGCATGTACGTAGAGGATACCTAAGATATGTCTTCAACTCAAGCATGTGAAATTATGCACTGCATTTTTGGATGTTTGTGTATGTCAAAATGCTGAGCCCATTCTAACAATGGAATCGAAGATGTAATGCAGTTCCGTGAGGTGTTTGTAATCCCTGGCTCCATGGTTTGAAATGATAAAGGACCCACAAATGGATCAATGGAGAAAGTGATTGCTCTAAGCATGTGTGCGTTTGCACTTATTTCCTGCTATAACATGTACTCCAGTATAAAGATTTACTGGGCCTTTGGCATGGCACTTGCACTGTTTTGAAGATCTTAATACCTAGGCTGTGTGGAATTTATTGCACGATATTTAATCTAGTTACCCCCTCGTGCTCGTGAATCTTCTTTTCCTATGGCATTTATGCTCCATCAAGTAAATAAATATGACACATTTGAAAGGACTATATTCTATCACATACTTGGGATGCACTAATACACTTGGAGTCCTTATGTTAGATGAAAAAGTAGTATGCTGACTATTAGATTCTTTGCATAATAGCTTATTAGCTTCTTACTCACAATTTTTTTACCTTCAACTGTATTCGTAAAAGCTAAGTTACTCCGCCCATGCTAAATTGTAAATTGTCTTGGCTTTTTCCAGATACCTAGCTTTTGCTAGCACCTAGATACATCTCGTCAAGAAAGTTGCTTGGAAACACTAATGAGATTTGGAGAATTTTCTCCTCTCATGTTAACCCAAACTTCATTGTGATTACAGATTACCATATCGATGGCCCATCTATGCATCATTTTGAGTTGTGTTTAAGAGGTTCTTTTATTTTGCAGAGAAAGCCCATTGCATTCTGGTGCCAGTGCTACTCCCTTTGGCTCTGAATCATCATTTTTGCCCATGTCTGATGAATGTGTTCCTTTAAAGCTGTCTCGCTTTCCCGAACATGAATTGGAATTTGGCTTGTCACTTTTCCCAACTGATGGCAATGAGAGACCAAGGGATGCCAATAATGAGCAAGTTGATGACGCAGAAAACTCAGGTGGAAGAAATTCTGAAGATGTTGGAATAAGAATGGATCTCTCCGACGATCTCCTGCACCTGGTGTGCTCTGAGTTCCATTTTCTT
Organism: Chrysopogon serrulatus; assembly: GCA_015844335.1. Taxonomy (NCBI): domain Eukaryota; kingdom Viridiplantae; phylum Streptophyta; class Magnoliopsida; order Poales; family Poaceae; genus Chrysopogon; species Chrysopogon serrulatus. Next base: position 24,280 of record JADLZL010007004.1, on the reverse strand, counting down.
ATAGTCTGTTACCTACAGAAATACTGCTTCTGCTTAATTTGAAATGTACTAATTTCTTAGGTTTTCCATGGCAGATATTCTCTTTCTTGACCCAGAAGGATTTATGCAGAGCAGGTGTTACCTGCAAACAGTGGCGATCTGCTAGTGTGCATGATGATTTTTGGAAGTGTTTGAAATTTGAGAACACTAGGATATCACTGCAGAACTGTAAGTCAGTTTCTTGGTATTGTTTTCTAATCACATCACTACTGCCAATAGTTGGAAGTCAGAATAGTGTGCTTATTTCCTACCATCTCACTTTTGCAAATGACAGGCACATCGGCTTCATAGTTCAAACTTGTCCTTTGTCCATTATTTTTAGAAATTCATAGGAGGGAAATACAATTAGGTTAAAGTCTGTTGCTTTGAAGATTATGACTATGATTTGTAGTTTTTAATCAACAAATATTAACTACCGTATTGAATTCTTCTTCTAAACTAAGTATCTATTTTTTTTTTTGGGAATGCTATGGCTTGCAGAATGTACCCATGCTTAATCATTATTTGGCACCTTTTGATCCCACAATATTTACCTGATGCTATTCAATTTTTAATATATTGTTTTTGCAGTTGTTAATATTTGCCGTCGTTACCCGAGTGTAACAGAACTCAATTTGCATGGTGTCATAAATGCAGAAACACTAGTTCTGGAAGCAATAATGTTTTTGAGGTGGTCCCTTCTAGTTTTGTCAATGTTGGCACATTTTCTGTCTTACAATTATATTTATTGGATAGAGTATCTTGTAGGCATCTGAAGATGTTAACAATGGGCAAGGGACAACTTGGAGAACCATTTTTCCATGCATTGGCTGAGTGCCCATTATTGACAGCTTTAACAATAACCGATGCTTCTCTTGGGAGTGGCATCCAAGAAGTAACTGTTAATCATGATGGATTGCGTGAGCTTCATATTTTGAAGTGCCGTGCACTCAGAATATCTGTCAGGTGATTAATGCTTTTTTTTTTTTCGGTAGTGCATAGTTTCATGTGTCATCTAGCTAATATGTTACGCTGCCATCCAGATGTTCCCAACTTCAAATACTGTCTTTGAGGCGAACAGGCATGGCTCATGTATCACTCAGCTGTCCTCAGTTGCTTGAGTTAGACTTCCAATCCTGCCATAAGCTTTCTGACAATGCGATTCGCCAAGCTGCTACAGCTTGCCCATTGTTGGCTTAAACTAGATATGTCATCTTGTTCTTGTGTTACTGATGAGACACTGCGTGACATAGCTAGCTCATGTCCAAGTCTTTCTGTTCTTGATGCATCAAACTGCCCCAACATTTCATTTGAGGTTTGCCTTACTCTAGGCTCTGTTTATCATTTGTCTTTGACAAATTCTGCATATAACTGTCAGCAGAAAAATACCTGACATTTACTTTTGGTTTTGGGTCTGATATGTAGTCCGTGAGGCTTCCAATGTTAATAGACTTGAGACTACTAAGTTGTGAAGGAATCACATCTGCTTCCATGGCTGCAATAGCTTACAGCCGTCTCCTTGAGGTACTGATTCAGTTTTGGTACAATTTTGTAAAACTTCCTGCTACAAGAACTAATTGGGCTTCCTTGCCATCTGTGGCAGGCACTACAGCTTGATAATTGCAGCCTGTTGACATCAGTGTCTTTGGACTTACCACATCTTAAGAATATAAGTCTCGTGCACTTACGCAAGTGAGTAGAGATTGGTTTTGTATTGTATTTGTTTCTTTGTTAATTTTTCTTATGTTTTTTTGTCTTTCCAATTTAGGTTTGCTGATTTGAATTTGCGAAGCCCTGTGCTTTCTTACATCAAAGTTTCCAGATGTTCGGCACTCCATCGAAAGTTAGCATAACGTCGGCTTCGCTTCAGGTGATATCTATTTCTGTGTAAAATTTTGTTATGGCATTTGTTGAGTTATTTGGAATCTCCTGAACATGGAGTGCTAAGTTGGTGTCTTCTTCAGAAATTGGTGCTTCAAAAACAAGAGAGCTTATCCAGTTTGTCATTGCAATGCCGCAACTTGATTGATGTGGATCTTAGTGACTGTGAGTCATTAACAAATGCGATTTGCGAAGTATTTAGTGATGGAGGCGGTTGCCCTATGCTAAGATCATTGATCCTTGACAATTGCGAGGTATGGCAGTGTTACGGTCATTCCCTTTGTGCCATAACTAATGTATATTTAAATGCATGAGTGGTATTCCAACTTGTTATCATTTTTGCATAGTTCTTGCATTCTGTTTGTTCTTATTATTCTTGTGTTTTCAAGATGGTAGTGACAATCTATTTTGTGTATATTTGAATGCATGAGTGGTATTCCAACTTGTGCATTGTTATCATTTTTGCATAGTTCTTGCATTCTGTTTGTACCTATTATTCTTGTATTTTCAAGATAGTAGTGGCAAAATCTGTTTTGTTATACTGAAATTCTGACAGCTTTTTTCTCATTTTGCAGAGTCTGAGCATTGTCGAACTGAATAGCAGTTCTTTGGCCTGCCTCTCTCTTGCTGGTTGCCGCTCAATGACATTCCTAACACTCTCGTGCCCAAATCTGCAACATGTGAATCTTGATGGCTGTGATCACCTTCAAAGTGCAGCATTCTGTCCAGTAAGTCTATTGATAACTTCTGGTTCTGAGGTTTTGTTTGGAGTGTTGGAGAACTTATGCTGATATTAGGTAGAGATTGTCTCTACAAACCAGTTGACATGTACTCAGTCACCTCATTGAACTTGTAACAAGTACAATGACATTGATGTTCTACTCTGGCATGTAACAAGCTTTTTCTTTTTTGAGACTCGAATTCAGTAGATTTGTTTTCTATGCTTGAAAGCATGCAGTGCTTCTCTTTTCATGCACAGGCTTGAAAACTAAGCAGTTATTGTTAGAAACTTAGAATGATGAAAAGAGTAGTTATAACCAACAAACCTGCTAAACCATCTTCCTCATTTTTTGCAATACTCATAGCCTAGGGAGGTGTTTGGATACAAGGATTGGGAAATGATTTCCCACCTCCTAAAGGGTAACGTGGTATCATAGCCGTTCATTCTTCACACCTCATTTAATCCCAGCCATTCATCTATTTTCCTTTCCCTATCCCACCTTTCATATCCTACAATCCAAACATCACCTAGTGGATTGGCAGCTGTTTGATTGATGAAGATAAGGGGAGTGGCTATGGTGAATAAAGCCAGTTAGGTTTTCAGTTCTAAAATTGAAAGGATATTCTAATATAGATGGGAAGCAAATTCTGAGGCACAAAACTGAATCAAAGACGCAATTATGCCCCTTCAGTTTCTTACACTAATTTAGCATATATGTACATTCTGACAATGGTTTTATGGCTTCTTTTGTAGGTGGGCCTTGAATCCCTAAATCTGGGAATTTGTCCAAAATTAAGTGTTCTGCGCATTGAGGCCCCAAATATGTCTATATTGGAGCTGAAGGGTTGTGGTGTGCTTTCCGAGGCTTCCATCAATTGTCCTCGCTTGATATCGTTAGATGCCTCTTTCTGCAGGTTGTGCCACAGTTCCAGTATTTTTTTTGCTCTATGTCATCAATTGCTACTGTTGCTATGTTCATTCTGTTTTTGCATGTTCAGGCAGCTTGTGGATGATTCACTGACTCATATGGCAGAGGCATGTCCTCTGATTGAATATCTTATCCTGTCATCATGCGTATCCATTGGCATCGATGGATTGTCTTCATTGCATTGCCTTCATAAGCTGACCTTGCTGGACCTGTCTTATACATTTTTGATCAACTTGAAGCCTGTTTTCGACAGTTGCCCACAGTTGAAGGTACGGTTGACTGTTCCTGTTTTGAACACATGTTACAGATTTTGGAATACGGTACATTAACATGGAACCTTATTTTAGCAGTTGTTATTCTATAGTTCTATGCAAATATATAATGGCCTAATGTTTATTCATATGTACATGTATGCAGTGCAATTAAATGTTTTAGTATAGTTTTTCATTTTATGTAATATGATCTGGAAAAACAGAAAATGAGTATTAAGATCTTAATATTATGATTGAATTAGCTTTGGGAATTCACTTTATTAGCATCCATTTCTTATGAGGTTTTTAGTACATGTGATTAATTGAAAAGGAGTAATTTTGGAATTTAAAGGACAAGATATAATAATGGATTTATTCATACAAAATGGAGTGTAGTGATGTACTCTTGTAACGGTATCTGTTTTTCCTTTGGCAGGTGTTAAAGCTTTCGGCTTGCAAGTACCTCAGTGACTCATCATTAGATGCCCTCTACAGAGAGGGTGCTCTTCCATTGCTTGTTGAGCTAGATCTGTCCTACTCGTCCATTGGACAGAATGCGATAGAAGATCTTCTTGCTTGTTGTACTAATTTGGTTAATGTGAACTTGAACGGATGTGCAAACTTTCAAGAACTGGTGTGCGGGTCAGATGATAGTTCTGTGGATATGCCAGTTGACTTTTGTCCACCTAGTTCTTCACCAATCAAGAGTGAAGAGATGAGTGAGCGATCTGGTCGCCTGCTTGAAGTTCTCAATTGTACTGGGTGCCCTAATATTAAGAAAGTTGTTATTCCTTCGATAGCGAACTTTCTACATTTGTCCAAAATTAATCTTAATCTTTCGACCAACTTGAAGGAAGTGGATTTGACATGCTCCAACCTTTTCACGTTAAACTTGAGGTAACATCAATGTGCATTTTTAGTATTATGTGGTATTGGTTTTGTATTTATGATGTGGGGTGAATTTCATATCTAGATTTTCAGGCATTCCTACTAGCAGATGTAGCATGTATGTAGTCCATGTGAAGTTAAACATAGCAAAAATGCAATGTCACTTTTTTTTTGAGATTTCAAGGGTCAAAATAGACAATCACTCAATCCATCTTGTTTATCATGTGCAAATGGTGCCTCTTGTTTTTTTTTTTTTGAATATTGGTATCAAGGATGACTTTGAAATTGAAATGCCCCTTAGAACCGATGAATATCTCTTACAACAGTTATTTCTTTCTTTCAGCAACTGTAGCTCACTGGAGGTGCTGAAGCTTGATTGCCCTAGATTGGCCAACCTCCAACTTCTGGTACTTTTTTTAAGCAACATTCTGTTTTGAAGTTTTTGACTAGTAATGACTAGTTCTCACACGAGATGAAATGATTCACTGCCGGTTGTGTTCATTCTCACATTTACAGTGTTAATATTAATTGCAAAAATGAGTTAGTTGAATCGACAGCATATAGTTTCATGTTTTGCTGAGGATATGTAGTGTGCTATTTTGTGTTTTACTGTTTCATGTACATGATTGATGCAGTCTCACTTTTCCATAGGCATGCACCATGTTGCAAGAGGAGGAATTAGAATCTGCAATATCCCTTTGTAGTGCATTGGAGATCCTTAATGTGCATTCTTGTCCAAAGGTAAATTATCATATTTTGTGCAGAAATTGAATCCTCTGTGTTTTATGTTGGTCTTCTAAGCAATGTTTTTTGTGCACAGATCAATGCTCTGGATTTTGGCAGACTCCGTTTGGTTTGTCCCAGTCTAAAGCGCATCCAGAGCAGCCTCATCTCATAATAGAGGCTGCTACCATACAAAGGAGTGCAATTCATGCAATAAGCCTCTGTTCAGGCTTGAAAGAAAAAAGCAAGTCAGGAAAAAATCTCCTTGGTGCTCTTGTACATAGTACCCAAGCATTGCCGGTATATTGCATGGCATGGTATATTAGGAGCCAGGGGCGATGTGATCCTATTTCTCCAGTCCATTCATGTTGCTGTAATAAGTATTTTTGCGTGTCTGTTTTGTTGCCAGAGTTAACAAAATATCTGTTCATGTTTGTTTTGTCTTTATTATTCCTTGTAAGTGTACTGATGGAGCTATTAGATCTGTATGCTGGTTTATATTCATCAATAATCATCTTGTTTGGATCTAGAATTTTGGAATCGCCTTGGTAATGTAAAGCTAAGTTTAATTGTTCTCAGATCAAGTGCAGTATTATGAAGCTTAACTGTTGCCATGCAAGGGAGGTGGCTGACGCACAAGCGCCTTGGTTCACGCCTTGCCACTGGATGCAGATCCTTTACCCATTGTGCATTTTTCGCTGCAGGTTAGCATTTGGCGGTCAAAGATACCATGCTCTGTGAACTGGACTTGACATGCTAGCATTCTTCGGGTCTACCATGGTTCTGTGAAGTGAACTCGACCTTTTAGCATTCTGTGGATCTCAGGTCCGTCATTGTTACTGAGACATTTTCGCTAGTGTCATCTCATTGTTATTGCGACTTTGTTCGCTAGCATTTTCAATTATGCAACTGTGCGTGATTCTACGGAATGGGAATGCGAATGTGGGAAGCCGTTCATACGATTGCAGACTTCTTCATCGTCGGTAATGGCAAAAACAAATGTAAAATGAGTGAGGAAAGCTGTTTATACGATTGCAAATTTCCTCATCGTCAGTAATGGCAGAAGCAAATGTAAAACGAATAATATTAGCTCTTGACTCATCGATGATGCCAAATCATGTTCTCTTTTTTATTTAAAACATATTTTTATTAGTATTTTAAAATTAATCAACTGACTAAATTATTTTCTGATCTTAACACGTTTGGCCGTACTAGTATGCATGGCGTCAAATCACCATATCTTGTTACATGCATATTGACATGATAAGACTGTCTGCTCCTATGCTATGCTCACAAGCCAGTAGTTTTGAAATATGAACATACTAGTAGCTTTTGAACTACTGAGGCTAAGTTTTAATTTTTGATCTGGAAAACAAATATAAGTTTATAAAAGCTTGATGGTTATTATGACATAATTTTGTATCATCAAAAGCCATCAACATACCTTGGAATAGAAGATTAACATTTCATATGCAAACAACGAAATTCTACATGCATATGGAGTTTACTTTTTATGGAGTGCACCTAGCAAAAATGGGCCAAAGGGTGTCACCTGGCAAGGTCAGCTAACCTTCTAGCCCCCACCTGAGCCTACCTCTAGTGGAAGTGAAGAAACACATCAATGGCCATTTGTGATGTTGATTCAGGGTCAATATAAATCTAGAGGTTTGAATGGAACACTTACAAAACGAAATTAATTCCAACCCAAATCATCACCACATAGATCAAAGAGCCCACAAAACAAATCAATTCTAACCCAACATCAGGCCGACACCACTTAGGAGCAACACTTACAAGTAGACCTTCACGATGAAGATAGGAGGTCCATGACATTTGTGGGGGGGGGGTGCCTGCCTCGACTCCCCACAATCGACCAACCTCTCAAATGTGTGGCGGCGCACGCACACGCGGCGGGGAGGGTGGATTGGGGCTAGAAGATTGGAGGAGGAGAGGGGGGGAGGGTGGCGGCGCCCCCAAAGGGCGACGGGCCCGGAAGGGCGTCGGGCGGGGAGGTGGCGACTATGCGGGCGGCGCGCCTTGGGGAGGAAGAGGGTGGCGGCTATAGGGGCGGGCGGGCGCAGCACGGGGGAGGAAGAGGGGCGGCGGCCTGGGGGCCGGAGAGCAAAGGAGAAAGAGCTTTTCGCTCAATTCTTTCTTAATCCAATCCGATTACAATGATCTAACATTTATAGTCCCCTGTTAAATGGCTCATATGTTATAGGCCTATATGGCCCAGCCCATGTGGCTCTAGCCCTCTATATATACTTAGCTCCACCTCTGGAGTTGGCATGCTCTCAGATCTCCAAGGTACGTAACATGGAATTAGAGCATGCTTTAGGGTTAGGATTAGCCTGATCTAATTCACCCACGATCCAGTTTTTTCCCTCTTGCGAATCTTCCTCTGCTTCGCGCTCTGTTTTTCTGATCCGTGTGGCCCGCCGCCGCGTGATTTACCTCTTCGTGCGGCCAGTCGTCGCGCAGCTCCTTCTTGGTGCGGCCCGTCGTCGTGCGGCTCCCTCCCACGGACGGACGGGCGGCTTCTTCCCGTGCGCGGATCGATCACGCGGGCCGGGCGGCTTCTTCCGTGCGCGGCCGCAAAGCCTCCTCCGTGCGCGGCCCGTCTGCGCGGCTTCTTCCCGTGGCGGGTGCACGGCCTCTTTCGTGCGCGGCCCCCAGCGCCCGTCTTCACTTCCGCCACGGGCGTCATCCCGCGGCGGCTTCACGGATGCGATCCGCCGCGGCTTCACCGTCTCCCTTCTGTGTGATCTTCCTGCGTCTTAGGAAACAGCGTGGCATACTTTTACTGCTGCTTGCTCATTGCTCCGTTGTGGTGATATTCCTGCCACTCCTTTGCCTTTTACTGCTCCAGTAAAGTTCATCATGTCTCAGTCTCAGCATTCTGCTATTGTCATCAACATCACATTGGATGGTCAGAACTATTTAGAGTGGGCCTTTTACTGTTGAAACTGCATTACGGGGTCATGGTCTTTATTTTCATTTGACTGATTATCCGCCCACTCTTAAGACTGATACTAGTAATGCTGCTGCTGTTAAAACTTGGGAAATCAATGATGGGAAAGTTATGGCTGCTATGGTTAACAATGTTAAACAAACCATGATTATGAGTCTCAAGCAAGTTTAAGCAAGCCAAACCTATGTGGTCTTACTTGAAGGACCGCTATGTCCAGGAAAGTGGTGCCCTTCAACATACTCTCATGCAACAGCTTCATGTTATTGAACAGAGAGATATGTCCATTGATGAGTATTATTCTGCATTTGATCGCTTGATGGGTTCTCTGATTTCCATGGTGCCTCAGTGTATACAACACTTTCATTTATTGAGCAGTTCCTTACTTACAGATTTGCCATGGGATTCAGGACAGAGTTTGATTCTATTCGTACAAGATTACTTCATACTTCTTCTACTCTGACCATGGCAAAGGCATTGTCTGAATGATTGCTGAGGAGACACGTCTTCAGGCTTGTTCTTCTTCTGTGCCTAACCCTCACGGTGTGTTGGCGCAGCTTCTCATCGAGGGACCGTGCATCAAAAGAACCTTGTAAGCATTGCGGCAGGACTAATCATAGTTCAGATAATTGTTTTGCTAAGCATCCAGAGAAGTTGGCTGAATTTCGTGCTCGTCGTGTTGCTCGTGGACGTGGTACTTCTTCCACTCCTAGAGGTTCAGCGGTGGTACTGTTTTACTGTTTGCTTCCTCGACCATCGGTGCTCCTTCGTCTTGGGTGCTTGATTACGAGAGCCTCCTTTCATGTGACATCGATCGGTCCCAAGCGGTCGCCTTTTAAAGGCGGTCAACGATGGCACTTCTATTCAGACAGCTGATGGTACTTCTTGTCATATTACTCATCAGGGTTCACTTTGCAATAATCATTTCTCTGTACCCAATGTTTTTTTTTGTACCTCAGTTGTCTATGAATCTTCTGTCTGTTGGTCAAGTTACCGACCAAAATTGTTTTGTTGGTTTTGATCACTCATCTTGTTTTATGCAGGACCGTCGCAGCGGGAAAGTGATTGGGACTGGCCATCGCCGTAAAGGTGCTTCCAGCCTCTATGTTCTAGACACCCCACGCCTTCCTTCGATGCATTGTATCTACAGCTCATGCCTCCTCCGTTGCATCGTCCTCCGCCTCCTTCGCCCAGTGGCATCATCATCTTGGTCATCTTTGTGGGTCTCCTTTGTCCTTCATGATAAATAAAGTTTATTTAGGTCATACATCTATTGAGTCTAGCTTTCATTGTAAGGGTTGCAAACTTGGCAAACAAATACAACTTCCTTATTCTTCTAGTATTTCTCGATGCGCTAGACCTTTTGATCTTATTCATTTAGATGTATGGGGTCCTGCACCTTTTGCTACAAAGGGCGGCCACAAATATTATGTCATTTTTATTGATGATTTTTCTCGCTATACATGGATTTATTTTATGAAACATCGCTCACGCTTGTGTTCCATTTATCGCTCTTTTGTTCAAATGATTCACACACAATTTTCTACTCCTATTAAAATTCTTCGCTCAAACTTCGGGGGGTGAATATTTGTCTGCTGCTTTTCGATAATTTTTGTCCTCTCGGGGTACCCTTGCACGCTTTTCTTGTCAGGTGCTCATGCTCGAATGGCGTTCTTTGAGCGAAAACATCGCTATCTCATTGAGACAACTCGCACCCTTTGATTTCATCCTTTGTTCCTTCTCATTTTTTGGGGTGAAGCTGTTTTCCACTTCTTTGTTTATCTCATCAATAGGCAACCATCATCCAAGTTGTCTGACCGATGCCCTGGTGAAGCACTTTATGGTACTCATCCAAAATATGACCATCTTCGCATTTTTGGATGCACATGCTATGTTTTGCTTGCCCCTCGTGAGCGCACGAAATTGACTGCACAGTCTATTGAGTGTGTTTTTCTGGGATATAGTCCTGAGCATAAGGGTTATCGATGCTATGATCCTTCTTCCCGTCGCATACGCATCTCTCGTGATGTTACTTTTGTTGAGGACCATCCTGTCTTTTATAACCCTTCCACTAAGCCTTCATATTCCCCCATAGAGTCCACCTCCTTTTTGAGCCTTCCTCCAAATTCATCCACCGATGATGCTTCTGTCCCATCTGATCCACGTATTTCTATCACACCAGCCTTCCTCCAAATTCATCCACCGATGATGCTTCTGTCCCATCTGATCCACATATTTCCATCGCACCACCATTACCTCCTACAACATCCTCGCCTCCATCTCATTCTTTTTCAAAACCACCTATTACACATATATACAGCCGTCGTTCCTCCTGGCCTCCACCTATTTCTCCCACCATGGCTAGTCCTGATGAGCCCGCTGCTGATGCTTCTGATAATAACATTGATGATTCACACGTTGATGAGTTACAGGTTGCTCCATGATATAATATTCGAGACCGTAGCACAATTCATCCTGAAGCGAAGTATGGTTTTTCCCAAGTGCATGCTATTGTTGATGAGCCATCCACTTATCAGGAAGCCTCTCAAATTCTAGAATGGCAGCTAGCTATGTCTGAGGAACTTGCTGCCCTTGATCGTCAAGGCACTTGGGATCTTGTTCCATTGCCATCATACACGCATACCTATTACATCTAAGTGGGTATTTAAAGTTAAGACCAAGTCAGATGGCTCTATAGAGAGATATAAGGCCCGTCTTGTTGCCAGAGGTTTTCAGCAGACTCAGGGTCTCGATTATGATGAGACTTTTGCCCCTGTTGCTCATATGATGACAGTCCATACATTGATTGCAGTTGCTATGGATGTCAAGAATGCCTTTCTTAATGGTGATTTGACTGAAGAAGTTTATATGCAGCCGCTCCTGGGTGTTGTTGCTCCTCTAGGATATGTTTGTTGTCTTCGCCGTGCTTTATATGGTCTTAAACAGGCTCCTCGCGCTTGGCATGAGTGTTTTGTTTTAGTGGTATGGGCTCTTGGTTTTTTCAGCTAGTGATCATGATCCAGCCTTATTTGTTCATTTGTCACCGCGTGGCCGTACATTCTTTGCTTCTCTATGTTGATGATATGCCGATTACGGGTGATGATGATGATCATATTTCCCATGTGAAGCAACAACTCAGTGCTAAATTTCAGATGTCGGATTTGGGTCCTCTCAGTTATTTCTTAGGCATTGAGGTCAAGCAATCCACCAAGGGATATCATCTTTCTCGCCTAAGTACATACAGGATCTTATTGCTCGTTTCATCATCACCGATGACCGGACTGCTGCTACTCCTATGGATCTTCACTTGTAGCCGTCAAACCGATGGAGTACCTCTTCGGATCCATCTCGATATTGACATATTGTGGGCAGCCTTGTTTATCTTACTGTTACCAGGCCAGACATTGCTCATGCCGTCCATATTTTGAGTCAGTTTGTTTATGCCCCAACTTCTATTCATTTTGGACATCTACTTCGTGTGCTGCGATATTTGCGGGGAACATTATCTCAGAGTTTATCCTATGCACATGATAGTCCGCTTGACTTCATGCTTACTCGGATTCCACTTGGGCGAGTGACCCAAATGATCGACGCCTCCATCACAGATACTATATTCTTCTTGGTTCTTCTCCTATTGCATGGAAGTATAAGAAACAAGCAGTTGTATCTCGTTCTAGTACAGAGGCCGAACTTAGAGCCCTTGCTACCACTATTGCAGAGATTGTATGGCTTCGATGGTTGTTGGCAGATTTTGGTGTTTCTTATAATGTTGCCACACCTCTTCTATGTGATAATACAGGGGCCATACAAATTGCTAATGATCCTGTGAAGCATGAACTTACAAAGCATATCGGTGTGGATGCTTTCTTTACTCGGTCTCATTGTCAATAGAAAATTATTGCTCTCCAAAGTATGTGCCTTCCGAGTTGCAATTGGCTGACTTTTTCACTAAAGCACAAACTCAAGAGCAAAGATCGGCTTCACTTGATCAAACTCAATGCTTCCAATCCTCCGCTTCCACCATAAGTTTGAAGGGGGGTGTTAAATGGCTCTTATATATTATAGGCCTATATGGCCCGGCCCATGTGGCTCTAGCCCTCTATATATACTCGGCTCCACCTCTAGAGTTGGCATGCTCTCGGATCTCCAAGGTATGTAATAGTCCCAAGTAGACTCTAACGGAAAGTCCGTATCGAACCTGGATTTTCTAAGTTTTCTAATCTTAACTGCCTAAATTAATTAATAATAATAAGGTAACTTGTGGCAACAAATGGGCGATGGCGGGCGGTGGATGGCATGGTCAGGGCCCACACCTTCCCGGCCGGCAGCTAGGCTAGGCGGGGCGGCTAGGTTGCCACCGCCTCCCTTGGTGCTCCACGCCATCCTCCTCCCGGAATAGGCCATGGAGCCCACCAATCTCGGCCGGATCCTCTCGGCGCCTCCTTTTGGGCCAACAACTCCATAATTTGTCACCGTCTTGTTGGACGTGTGACGTAACTCCCCTTTCTCCGATCGGCGCGTCCTCACGCTGAAATCCGATTGGTGCCGTACGCGTCGTCGAACCCCTTGTAGGTGTAGTCCGTCACCGTCGTACCCGGTTGCATGACCATTGCCATCTCGTAGAGCGTGAATCCCATGGCATATTTGTTGATGTTGTATGTGCGTTCCGAGAGGGTACATCGCAACAGTGAAGTAGGGAAACCACGAAGGAGTTTTACCTGAATGCTGTAAAATTGCATACCCGTTCCCGTGATTATCCATTGCATGCTAGAGCTCGAAGCGGAGTCCCAACTGAGATAGCCACAACATCCTTTTGAACGTGTTAATGTCCGGTGGTGTATCTAGCCTGGTGTGCAGCAGCTGCTGTCGTAGTTGCTCCAATCTTATTAGCCCTGGTGTATCTGAGTTTATAAGTATGTAGTTGTCGGTGTTGAGGGTGGCGCCTATCATGGCTGATATTTCCGTGTTTGTTGCTAGGTTGATTTCCATCAGCGGCATGTACATCAATTTTGAATTTGCTGGATTAAAGATTGCATACCCAATTGACCTGTTGTAAAGGGGCTTAGCTTGCTTGTAGTTGTCATCACCGGCCATTCTTGCCAGCTAGATCGTTCCCTTCTTTTAGTGTGTCAATTATCCTAAGTGGATTTCCAGAACCATAATGACGACTAAGTAAAGCTGGTCGATCTCACCGCCAATAGTGATCTCACCTTTTGGTGACCAATTGTAACACCCCCGGTGTTACGTTAACCTAAACCTGCCATGTCATCATCATCATTGCATGAGCATTCATAATTAGAGAACCCTAATTTGAAAGTTTAAAATAAGTTTACGATTCTAGTGTTTGATTGAGCTCCTTTATATCACATGTGTATGTGTTGATAATTTAAACTCCACTCACTTGTTTAATTTTTGTTTATAAAAGTAATCTACTAAAAGCAATCTTGATGTTTGCAAGTGATTGGCTAACCTTGAATTACACTCTAACCATGTTTTATAAGTCAAATGATACAAAGCGAGAACCAAAAGTGAATTCGGAATCCGAATCCCAAACCCTAACCCTAGTTGGTTAAGTGTTGGAATTCGAATTTCATTTTCAATTTTGGTGAGCTAACCATAATTGATTTTATAAATAAAATTTGCTAACCAATGGTACCATTTCAAAGTATGAAGTTTGTACTTTGAAAGTATGCTATTGGTTGGGTTTGAAAAAAGTTCCACAACATCATTATTTAATTGCCCAAAATCCAATTTGAAATTCCTTTTCAAAAACCTAATTTTCAAAGTGTTTTGTCCCCTTTTCAATTTCACCTCAAAATGCTCAAAATTTGGGAAAACTCCAAAAATACAGTTTGTGCATCTTTTTTGAGCTCTACAACTTTGGTATACAAAGTTTTTCAAGTTTTTGAATAAAATTTGAACTAATTTCAAAAGTTATTTGAATTGGAAAATGTCCCCTTTTAAGTTTTAAACTGCAATTCAAAAATTATTTGGTTTCATGAAAAACTTCCTAAATGAAAGTTGTAGATCTTGAGAAATGGAACAACTTTTATTTTTGGAGATTTTCATCCTTTATTCAAAATTTAAAAGTAATTTTGAAATCCTTAAAATTAAGGTTTTGCCCTCTTTTTTGAATTTGAAATGCAAATTCAAAATCTATTTGAAATCTGACAAAACTTCTTAAATAGAAGTTGTGGAGAATTAAATTTTGCACAATCTGTATTTTGGGAATTTTTCATCTTTTATTCAAATTTCGGGAGTAATTTGGAAAAAAGAGAATGAGCTGGCCGTGCTACAAGAAACCGAGGGGGTATTTGAGTTTCTCTTCTTCCCCATCCCTTCCTTCCGCCGGGCGGCGTGGCAGGCATTCCCGCGCGTCTTCTCCGGTTTTTTGCGCCTGGCCGTCCACCTTGACACCGTCCGTGAATTCGCCAGACACCACGTCGACCATCTCCTTGCTTATATAAGCCATCGTCGCCGTCGTTTTTTCATCTCTTTTCTCCACCTTGCTCACCGCCACCACCGTCGCTTCCTCTACGTGCAATTCGCGTGTTGTGCTTGATCACTGTCCAATTGCGTTTGCACACCGCTCCGCAACCTTCTTGCGCATCAATTGAGCCACCTCCCGCCTATGGCATCGCCACCGTGAGCCGCACGGCCGTTTGTCTTCTCCAATTCCGGTTGCCGAGCCGCCGTGACCTCGGTCACCGTCGCTCTCGGTGCCTTGCTTCGTCTCCGATCCAATCATCGTGCGCATCAGCCCGTGGTGAGCTTCGGAGCTTTTGATGTGCTTGGTTGGTCTTAGGGCGTGTCATCGTCGTCGGTCCGAAGGCAAAATCGTCGCCCGCGCTGCCATGACCGTCGCGGTGCTTATCGTTGATATCGATAGCTAGTCGCTACCGCTTCGTTTAGGCTGCGTAGACGTGTTCGTCGAAGTCGTTTGGTTGCTTTGGTGTTCGCCTCACCGTCGCTGTAATCGCTCCGGTGAGTGCTTCTGCGCCCGTGGCCCGTGTTCGCCCGTGCCGCTTTTGCCGCCCGGCGTGGTCGTATTGCCGCTCCGCCGTCACGTCCGTGTCTCTATCGAGTCCGTTAGCTCGCGGCAGGTCGTAAGGGATGAGCCGCTTCGGGCGAGCCCTCGCCGCCGGCGAGGCGTCGGCCCGGCCGTCGTTGCCGCTTCGTTTTGAAGCGGTGAGAGGAGGGAGAAGAAGAAGGAGGCGACCTCCCGGCCCTACATCGGTGAGAGAAGAGAGGGAGGGAGAGGCCACGCCGCTGAGCAGGCGCGCCGTTGGAGGCGGGCCGTGCGGGCCATTTCGGGCCGCACGGTGAAGCCCAACCGAGGGAAAAATGCTTTTCCTTTTTCCAATTTATTTATCAAGCACACTTTTTCATCTTTTGTACTAAATTATTTTGGGCAACTAAAATTATGAAAAATATATCTCTGTGATCCTTGAGTGATGCACTACCTAGGAAAAATACTAACTATGGTTTTTCAATAAAATTTAATTATGCTTTAATTTGCTTCTTTAATTAATAAATGCAATTTCTATGATTTTTAGTAATTAAAATATAAGTCCAAAAATTATGAAATTTGTTTTGTGTGCTAATTAGATGCTAATGATCTTAATTATAAAGTTTGATCATGTTTTGATTAAGTTTTGTATTATGCTTAATTAACCCTTTAATTAATTAATGTTTAATTAATTAATCATGTGGTTAATTAGGGTTTAGTTGATCCCCAATTAGCAAGTTAATTAGTGGCTTTCAACGACTGTAAAATGGTCAATAAATTAGTAATCACCTCTAATCACTATTAGGGTTGTCTGATTTTGGGATTGAGTGATGACCCTAGGTCATTAACCCTAATGACCTTCGGCATTTCATGTTGATTGCGTATCGTTAATCCGTCGTCGTCGACGGTAGTTATACCTTCTTAGTGCAACTATACCGTGAAGGAAAGTTGTACTCAAGATAGGTTAACAATCGTTGCATCATTATCGCATGCTCTTTTTATTACTGCATCGTAATCATGCATTCCACTCGTGTAGCTGTGCCGTCTGCGGAGGGAGTTAATCCAACTCCAGTTCTTGAAGAAAGTGATCATCGTGAGAAGGTTGAATCTGATCTCGGTGATTGGATCGCTGCTCCTAACTTCGTCGAGCCCCAAGGCAAGCCCCGGATGCATTCAACCACCTCCTTGTATTTCGAAAAGCTTTTATATTGTATGTTCCTGATATGATGCATTAGGTAATAGGAGTTGTGTGATATCCTACTTTGGTGCATTTACCGTACCTTGCTATACACCCTGAATACCTGTTTTGATTTCGCAAATGCTAGTGTATGCTTAGTCTTGCTGATAGCCTAGGCTTTACAAATGAAATATTTTTAAAGATGTGATAACAATATCCCCGTGAGGGCTTTTACGAAAACCTGATGTTACTT
Source organism: Chrysopogon serrulatus (assembly GCA_015844335.1). NCBI lineage: Eukaryota > Viridiplantae > Streptophyta > Magnoliopsida > Poales > Poaceae > Chrysopogon > Chrysopogon serrulatus. Next base: position 7,463 of record JADLZL010007004.1, on the reverse strand, counting down.
GTTGGTATCCCTTCACTTCGATCGGGTCAAGGGTACGCAACAAGAGCATGATGATGAGTAAATTGAGACCGGGTGGAGTGACTTGCATCAGGAAGGGCTAGTGCCCTGGTGTAGTGTCGTCCACTTGTGAGTCGGTTAAGGACCGTCCGTTGTTTGGCCCTGGGATCATGAGGTTATTGGATAGTACTAGTCGCATGCTAATGGCGGTAAGCTCCCTTGTACTATCTTTGACGAGAACGGATACCGGGGCGAGAGTAGCGTGTACCCATCCTACGGGGCCACCGTGGAAGGGGACCGCGCGTAGGGAGAGATGGTGTACTTGTACCTCGTAGCTAGGACCCGCTCGCCGGAGAAATGCAAGCGTGAGTTGATGTATGTAAGATGTTCGGTCCTGCATACATCGTGTGGCTAGGAAGCCCCAGGTAAATGGTATATTAAGCGATTCGAATCGTCGTGTGCTCCACGATATGGGAGCCGTGATCCGAGTCCCGCATCGTAGTAATAATGAAAGTTGATGATGGAAAGTTTTGAATCCGTTACATGGTTGACAAGTGATTGTTATAGTAAAGTAAGGGGCGGGCTTAGTCTCTTTTTTGCAAAAGGTGTCATTTGATCTTGCTAAAGCCTCACCTTGATTCCTATTAGCCAAAGATCCCTAAGTCTTCTCCCCAATTTTTGGTCGGGGTAAGTCTTGCGGAGTACTTTTTGTACTCGGGGTTTGTTCAACCCCTGTTGCAGGTGAACCGCATGGACAAGGGTGCTACGGCCCTTGTTGCATGACGGTGATCGAGGAAGAGTTTGCTGATGAATAAGTTGTGTGGCCCGTGGGCAGGGCACTTTCGTTGTGTGATTGTATTAAGGTGAAGTAATGATACTTTCGCTGTTTTGTAATAATGCTACTACGGTTTGTATAAGTTTGATAAAAGTTTTGTAAATTAAGTGATTGTAAGTCTTCCGCTACTCGTATATTTTGTATGAAAACTGTTGTAATACTTGTGATGTCTCTGTAAGTATCGATCCCGGAAGAAACGTGGTTTATCGGGGGGTTCACCCGACGTAACATTCTAGGTTATGTGGTACTCAAGTGCGGGTGACGAGAGGTCTTAAGGACAATGTCGGTGCTTGTGGGCCATGTAATTTAGAAGGTTACGCCACGAGGGTATCGAGCGGTACTTGCAAAGATATTCACAGTGTTACTTTTCGAAAACTTCAAAATGTTTTGGATCCAAAAGTTAAATGTGGTTTGGTCCAAATTGCTTCTGCTCCGTCTTAATTCTTTCTTGTAGCCTTCTAGGTGCTATTTAAAAGAGTCTTAAGCGGAGTATCATGTTGTTTTCTTTTTGCCCTATATTATTAAAAAAAGAATGCTTATGTTACTTTAAAAGTCTTTTGCTTGATCCGTAGGTCCGATCATGCATCATGTTTAATTCACTTGTTTAAAGAATCATATCCCCGATAACAAGTGGTTGGGCTAAGTAAAATCAATCCTATTCCTCGCTACCCCTAGGATTTCCATCTTATAGGCTTTGCTTGTGTATAAATATGATCTTGTCTATAACGGATGTCCGGCAACACTCGTGGCTTTGGTTCTTCACAAGAGAGGGGTGAGGTCCCTCGGGCACCACAAGCACCACCATCCTTGGCCGAAGCCGTGGCGCTTTTAGTCCATGCCACCATCGAGAATGCCCGTATGCTACGGGAAATAAGTCAGCAAAATCGTAATGCACCACATGAGAATCATGGTCGCCGTAATCACGACGAAATCACATATGCGATTTCACCGAAACTTCGTCCGCCAAGTGTTCACAAGGGCTGAGGAACCCCTAGAAGCTAATGATTGGCTTCAGATTATAAATTTAAAGTTTGACCTACTAGAGGGTTGTCCCGACTTGTTGAAACCCAAGTTTGCTGCCCAACGCTTAAGAGGCCCCTGCATCTGCATGGTGGGCAAACTTTCTAGCACGTCAACCCACCGGACAACAAGTCACTTGGGCTATGTTTCAAGATGCCTTCCGTCAGCATTTCATTCCTGACGGAGTAATGCAAGCCAAGCTGGAAGAGTTTCTAGCATTAAAGCAAGGTGGTCGATCGGTGGTGCAATATGTGAACTTTGTTTAGTCGGCTATCACAATATGCGCCCGAGCATGTGGATACTTGATAGCAAAAAAGAAGAAATGTTTTGTTCGGGGTTTAAAGAGTGATATTGAAACACACCTTACTGCCAACCCAACTGCCACTTTCTATGAGGCGGTGGATATCGCCATATCCTATGAAAGATCCATGCTTAAACAGAAGAGCGAAGAGCGGCGTGCTTTCTTCAACCCATCCGGCGAAACCGAAACGTCGAAGGTTATATTCCACCCTACTCAAATACCCACCCGGTCATCCCGCTATCCACAAAGACCAACAAAGCCACCAACCCTATTACTACCCACCACAAAGAACAGCAGAGCCATCAAACTTATCATCACCCACAGCAGCAACAACAAACCCAAAGGCAACATGAGAACACTCACCATGCTGCCACAACTTACCCACAGCAGCCGAATACCCAGGGTATTCGAACCCCTGCTCCACCAGCTCCCCAGGCTTCGCCCACTGGTAAAGGTCGCTGCTTTAATTGTGGAGAGCCACACTATGTAAGATATTGCCCCTACCCAATCCGAATACCTCTAACTTCCAAAGCAAGGGCCAATCAATCAGCAAAGATCGGGTCAAGGCAGGGGTAAATCACAGTATGTCCCGAAGGTGAATGCCGGAAAGAAACCTGGGCGTGTGTATCACGTTCAAACCGGAGATGTTCTTAAAGGAGAATCTGTTTTAATGGGTATGTTTCCCGTCGCCAGTCACCCTGCAATTATATTATTTGATTCTGGTGCATCGCATACATTCATCAATCGTACTTTTGTTACAAAGCATGAACTTTCCATAAAGGACATTAAAGATGAGTTTTTGATACAATTGCCAGAAGGGCGTATACATATATGAGAAATGATATATCAAGTTCTTATATCTTTTAGTGGGTATCTCTATCTCATAAATCTGATGGTACTGAAGGATCAAAATATAGATGTAATCTTTGGAATAAGTTGGTTTAAGAAATTCTTGGATGAGCCTTTTCCCGGAGTTTCCACTTTCCTTCACCTAAGGCACAGCTCGTTTCTAAGAATTGTGACTTTCTGAAAACATGAGCCTTGTAATATAAACCCTTCTACCTCCCTTATGAAACCATGTAAGATGTGTCTACTTGATACATTTCCTTTTCCATTACTTAGCCCTAAGCTTTGAATCTCGGGACGAGATTCCTTTTAAGGGGAATATAATGTAACACCCCCGGTGTTACGTTAACCTAAACCTGCCATGTCATCATCATCATTGCATGAGCATTCATAATTAGAGAACCCTAATTTGAAAGTTTAAAATAAGTTTACGATTCTAGTGTTTGATTGAGCTCCTTTATATCACATGTGTATGTGTTGATAATTTAAACTCCACTCACTTGTTTAATTTTTGTTTATAAAAGTAATCTACTAAAAGCAATCTTGATGTTTGCAAGTGATTGGCTAACCTTGAATTACACTCTAACCATGTTTTATAAGTCAAATGATACAAAAGCGAGAACCAAAAGTGAATTCGGAATCCGAATCCCAAACCCTAACCCTAGTTGGTTAAGTGTTGGAATTCGAATTTCATTTTCAATTTTGGTGAGCTAACCATAATTGATTTTATAAATAAAATTTGCTAACCAATGGTACCATTTCAAAGTATGAAGTTTGTACTTTGAAAGTATGCTATTGGTTGGGTTTGAAAAGTTCCACAACATCATTATTTAATTGCCCAAAAATCCAATTTGAAATTCCTTTTCAAAAACCCTAATTTTCAAAGTGTTTTGTCCCCTTTTCAATTTCACCTCAAAATGCTCAAAATTTGGGAAAACTCCAAAAATACAGTTTGTGCATCTTTTTGAGCTCTACAACTTTGGTATACAAAGTTTTTCAAGTTTTTGAATAAAATTTGAACTAATTTCAAAAGTTATTTGAATTGGAAAATGTCCCCTTTTAAGTTTTAAACTGCAATTCAAAAATTATTTGGTTTCATGAAAAACTTCCTAAATGAAAGTTGTAGATCTTGAGAAATGGAACAACTTTTATTTTTGGAGATTTTCATCCTTTATTCAAAATTTAAAAGTAATTTTGAAATCCTTAAAATTAAGGTTTTTGCCCTCTTTTTGAATTTGAAATGCAAATTCAAAATCTATTTGAAATCTGACAAAACTTCTTAAATAGAAGTTGTGGAGAATTAAATTTTGCACAATCTGTATTTTGGGAATTTTTCATCTTTTATTCAAATTTCGGGAGTAATTTGGAAAAGAAGAGAATGAGCTGGCTGTGCTACAGTAAACCGAGGGGGGTATTTGAGTTTCTCTTCTTCCCCATCCCTTCCTCCGCCGCGGCGTGGCAGGCATTCCCGCCAGCGTCTTCTCCGGTTTTTGCGCCTGGCCATCCACCTTGACACCGCCGTGAATTCGCCAGACACCACGTCGACCATCTCCTTGCTTATATAAGCCATCGCCGCCGCCGTTTTTCATCTCTTTCCCACCTTGCTCACCGCCGCCACCGCCGCTTCCTACGTACATTCGCGTGTTGTGCTTGATCACTGTCCCAATTGCGTTTGCACACCCCGCTCCGCAACCTTCTTGCGCATCAATTGAGCCACCTCCCCGCTTGGCGGCACGCCACCGTGAGCCGCATCGGCCGTCTTCTCCAATTCCGGTTGCCGAGCCGCCGTGACCTCGGTCACCGCCGCTTTCTCGGTGCCTTGCTTCGCCTCCGATCCAATCATCGTGCGATCAGCCCGTGGTGAGCTTAAGAGCTTTTGATGTGCTTGGTTGGTCTTAGGGCGTGTCATCGCCGCGTTCCGGCCCGAAAGTCGCCGCCGCCGCTGCCCATGACCGCCGCGGTGCTTATCGTTGATATCGATAGCTAGTCGCGCTTCGTTTAGCTGCGTGAGACGTGTTCGCCGAATCGTTTGGTTGCTGGTGTTAAGCCTCACCGCCGCTGTAACCGCTCCGGTGAGTGCTACCGTGGCCGTGTTCATGGTGCCGCTTTGCCGCCAGCGTGGTCATGTCGCGCTCCGCCCGTCACGTCCGTGTCTCTATCGAGTCCGTTAGCTCGCGGCGAGGTCAGGGATGAGCCGCTCGGGCAGAGCCCTGTTATCGCCGGCGAGACGTCGGCCGGCCGTCGTGCCGCTTCGTTTTGAAGCGGTGAGAGGAGGAGAAGAGCGAGCCGACCTCCGGCCCTACCATCGCTGAGAGAAGAGAGGGAGGGAGGCCACGCGCCCGAGCAGGCCGCGCGTTGGAGGCGGGCCGTCTGGGCCATTTCTTCGGGCGCACGGTGAAGCCCAACCGGAAAAATGCTTTCCTTTTTCCAATTTATTTATCAAGCCTGCTTTCATCTTTTTGTACTAAATTATTTTGGGCAACTAAAATTATGAAAAATATATCTCTGTGATCCTTGAGTGATGCACTACCTAGGAAAAATACTAACTATGGTTTTTCAATAAAATTTAATTATGCTTTAATTTGCTTCTTTAATTAATAAATGCAATTTCTATGATTTTTAGTAATTAAAATATAAGTCCAAAATTATGAAATTTGTTTTGTGTGCTAATTAGATGCTAATGATCTTAATTATAAAGTTTGATCATGTTTTGATTAAGTTTTTGTATTATGCTTAATTAACCCTTTAATTAATTAATGTTTAATTAATTAATCATGTGGTTAATTAGGGTTTTAGTTGATCCCCAATTAGCAAGTTAATTAGTGGCTTTCAACGACTGTAAAAATGGTCAATAAATTAGTAATCACCTCTAATCACTATTAGGGTTGTCCGATTTTTGGGATTGAGTGATGACCCTAGGTCATTAACCCTAATGACCTTCTAAGATTTCATGTTGATTAGCGTATCGTTAATCCGTCCGTCGTCGTCGACGGTAGTTATACCTTTCTTAGTGCAACTATACCGTGAAGGAAAGTTGTACTCAAGATAGGTTAACAATCGTTGCATCATTACCGCATGCTCTTTTAATTACTGCATCGTAGTCATGCATTCCACTCGTGTAGCTGTGCCGTCTGCGGAGGGAGTTAATCCAACTCCAGTTCTTGAAGAAAGTGATCATCGTGAGAAGGTTGAATCTGATCTCGGTGATTGGATCGCTGCTCCTAACTTCGTCGAGCCCCAAGGCAAGCCCCGGATGCATTCAACCACCTCCTTGTATTTCAAAAGCTTTTTATATTGTATGTTCCCGATATGATGCATTAGGTAATAGGAGTTGTGTGATATCCTACTTTGGTGCATTTACCGTACCTTGCTATACACCCCCGAATACCTGTTTTGATTTCGCAAATGCTAGTGTATGCTTAGTCTTGCCGATAGCCTAGGCTTTACAAATGAAATATTTTTAAAGATGGGATAACAATATCCCCGTGAGGGCTTTTACGAAAACTGATGTTACTTGTTGGTATCCCTTCACTTCGATCGGGGTCAAGGGTACGCAACAAGAGCATGATGATGAGTAAATTGAGACCGGGGGTGGAGTGACTTGCATCGAAGGGCTAGTGCCCCGGTGTAGTGTCGCCCACTTGTGAGTCGGTTAAGGACCGTCCGTTGTTTGGCCCTCGATCATGAGGTTATTGGATAGTACTAGTCGCATGCTAATGGCGGTAAGCTCCCTTGTACTATCTTTGACGAGAACGGATACCGGGGCGAGTAGCGTGTACCCATCCTACGGGCCACCGTGGAAGGGGACCGCGGCGTAGGGAGATGGTGTAATTGTACCTCGTAGCTAGGACCCGCTCGCCGGGAGAAATGCAAGCGTGAGTTGATGTATGTAAGATGTTCGGTCCTGCATACATCGTGTGGCTAGGAAGCCCCACCGGGTATATTAAGCGATTCGAATCGCCGTGGTGCTCCACGATATGGGAGCCGTGATCCGAGTCCCGGCATCGTAGTAATAATGAAAGTTGATGATGGAAAGTTTTGAATCCGTTACATGGTTGACAAGTGATTGTTATAGTAAAGTAAGGACGGGCTTAGTCTCTTTTTGCAAAAGGTGTCATTTGATCTTGCTAAAGCCTCACCTTGATTCCTATTAGCCAAAGATCCCTAAGTCTTCTCCCCCAATTTTTGGTCGGGTAAGTCTTGCGGAGTACTTTTTGTACTCGTGGTTTGTTCAACCCCTTCAGGTGTGAACCGCATGGACAAGAGTGCTTTCTGACCCTTGTTGCATGACGGTGATCGAGGAAGAGTTTGTTGATGAATAAGTTGTGTGGCCCGTGGGCGGGGCACTTTCGTTGTGTGATTGTATTAAGGTTAAGTAATGATACTTTCGCTGTTTTGTAATAATGCTACTCGGGTTTGTATAAGTTTGATAAAAGTTTTGTAAATTAAGTGATTGTAAGTCTT
>JADLZL010007003.1:0-35348 GCA_015844335.1 Chrysopogon serrulatus | reverse complement strand
TTCTGATGCTACGAGTTCTGGTTTATTGTGTGCAGCTGTGGTGCTTATTTAGAACTTGAAGGACAAAAGCAGATCTCACGGTCATGCTCGATTATTTGGGTGCTTTGGTATGTTTAGTGTTTGCCTATATGTCCAGAAGAACAACTCTAAGATAATATCTATAGGATTAGAGATTTTCTGGATAGTACAATAATATATTCAATTAGATCTCTACTAAGCAGTGTCATCCTTTATTCTGAATCGCTAGCTAAGATAGAATGAGATAGCTTTGTTGTTGGAGAGTGCAAAGACGTAGTGTTTGTTGTTAGATATGGTGGATTTACGGATGCTGTTCCCTGTGTGGTACTTCGACGGAAGACAGTTTCCATGCCAGTGTGGCAGTGTTGATTGCGTTCAGGCAAAGAATCTCAGGCTGGCGATGAAGGAACACTGGCTGCTCCCAAGTGAAGATTTATTTGTAAAATGTGGGCCAGACTGCTTGCTGCTCTTTCTCGACAAGTGCACAAAGGAGCGGGGAGAAGTAGTCATGCTCATCTTATGGAGAACGTGGACGGTTCATAACAATATCACGCATGATTTAGGTCTGTCCAGCATCACTAATTCTGTTCATTTGCTTCTATTCGAAATGATAGAAGCGAGGTTGTTCTAATGGTATGGCGGGTTTAGTTTCGATGTGCCTCTGCGGATGAGGTGGAAGCCCAGGCCTGTGCTGAAAGGACTTTGTGTAGTCTCCCAGTGTTGTCTATGGTCCATTATTATGGAAATAGATAGTGTGAGAGTACTAACAGCTATGAAGTCCGATGGCATGAATAGATCCGAGCTCCGATATATATTTTTTTGGAGGCAAAAGAATATTTGCAAACACTAGTTGAATGGAAAATCCATAAGGTAAAGAGAGAGTGCAACAAGATAGCTCACCAGGTAGGTCATTTAGTTAGGCGAAATGTCCACACTGCGACATGGTGGGGGCGGTCATTGACCTCCTAAATGATGATTGTAATCTTTCGCCGAGTTAATTAAAAGCTCTCTTTATCCCGAAAAAAATATAGTGGATGTAGGCTCGTTTGGTAGGGCTGGGAGGAATCCTACCAAATGATCCTGTAGGACGTTTTTTTTTCACTCACTTAAAAATGATGAGGCCTACCAAACCGTGAGTTAGATTGGAGATGCTCATAGCTTCCATGAAATTGCCCAGAGGCCGGCCCAACACGGCTAAAGTTCGTGAGCAACAAATCACTCGGCCCACAGGCCTATTTCGGCCCGTTTCCCTTCTAGGGTTAGGTCAAGGTCTGCCCAAGCCTCCCTATATTAAATAGAGGCCAGGCGGCCGCCGCCGTCCGCATCACCATCACCGAGACCTATCGCCGGAGAACCACCGAATCCACCCCATCGGAGAGGGTATAGGTTAGAGCTAGGCGGGGGTCAAGATGGTGTGCATCCGGCAGGCGACCATCGACGACCTGCTGGCGATGCAGGCGTGCAATCTGATGTGCCTGCCGGAGAACTACCAGATGAAGTACTACCTCTACCACATGCTGTCGTGGCCGCAGCTCCTCTTCGTAGCCGAGGACTACGGCGGCCGCATCGTCGGCTACGTGCTCGCTAAGATGGAGGAGGACCCCTCCGAGCCCTGCCACGGCCACATCACCTCCCTCGCGGTCCTCCGCTCTCACCGCAAGCTCGGGCTCGCCACCAAGCTTATGTCCGCCGCGCAGGCCGCCATGGACCAGGTCTTCGGCGCCGAGTACGTCTCCCTCCACGTCCGCCGATCCAACCGCGCCGCCTTCAACCTCTACACCTCCACCCTCGGGTACCAGATCCACGACATCGAGGCCAAGTACTACGCCGACGGGGAGGACGCGTTCGACATGCGCAAGCCTCTCCGGCAGCCGCAGCCCAAGAAGCACCACCATCACCACCACCACCACCACGGCCCTGGTGGCTGCTGCTCCCACGACGCACCTGCGGCGGCGACTGGTTCTTCTCCTCAGTCTTCTAATTCGCCCGATAAGAAGGCTAACACTTGACGGAGGGGTAAGCTTTTCCTTGCAAGCTCTTCATGTTATGTTCTCGCCTATTATATTGTTGGTCACCGCCGAGTTCCTTGTTATTTTGGTTGACAGATCAGATTAGTAGTTTACTGTATGTAAATGTGCCTCTCCTCACCTTTGGTTTCTTGAGAATTTTCACTCTCAAGGCAGCCCAGTCATGGAGGCACATAGCAATTATTGGTGAGTTTAACGTGGAAGCTTACTGTTTCTTGTCGTGGTATTGCTTCTAAAATCTCTCACTAAATCAACCAGCACTCCAGTTGCTTTTTCTCAGCTTTTTTAACATGTGATGATTTTATGTTACCCTCAGCTTTTAATTAATTCCCTTTAATATTGATATGAAGAATATTTTCCTAGGCAATGATGAATCGCCCTTTGAATTAGATGTAGGTTACTCCAAGTCCCTGAATTTCAGGGAGAACCTACTTGGGGTCCTACATTGGAATGAGATATATGGGCTTTACTGAGCTTTGTGAACAAAGTATTTAATAACATTTTGAACAATGTTTATGTGTTTTTTTCTTTTTGTTTCCTTGTTGGTATTGTTCTTGAATGAAATTGTCCATATTTATTTTATTTTTCAGAACATAGATGAACAAATGTGCTTAAAATTTCCTTGCTTATGATGATTTTCCTGATATGTGAGGTGTAGACAGCTCCAAGTCCCTGCTTGCCAGGGAGAACCTACTTGGAGTCCTACGTTCAAATGAAATTTATAGGCATTTTCTGAGGTGTTTCTTTGGTGCACTGTGGTTTTGGTTTAAATGTTTGCCTATGTTATGTTCAGCTATTTCTTATCTTTCACTGATATCTGAAAGCTTATATGAACCAAATGCGTCCAATTTTCACTTTCGCAGTAACCTATGATGAGTTGCCCAACATGTGAGGTGTAGTTAACTCCGAGCCCTGATTCAGGGAGAACCTACTTGGGGTCCTACATTCAAATGAGATACATGGGCATTTGCTGAGGTTTATAGATAAGGCCTAATGTTTTTGTCTTTATTTGTTGCATGCATTAGCCTATATGAGACGTGCTTTGATGACAGATTGGCCCTTTAGCTGTATGTAGTGATTATCTGTTGGTGAGATGTTTATGCCTTTTCTTCTGGCTAATGTTTTATCACCAAAATAAACTACTTTGTGAGACTGCCAGTGATGATTAGTCTGCAAAATGGATGTCCTGTGGACTCAAGTCCCTGTTTAAGGGAGAACCTACTTGAGGAAACATGGTACATAATATGACATCATTTGATGAAACTGAGGCATTACAGAAGAACCTTATTTCCTTCTGAGTTTTTGCTTCCTGCTCTTTCCTTTATTCTGAAAGTTGAGCTTAATCATAAGGCTTGGTTGAGGTTATATCAGATTCCAAGCAATCATCTTTCAGTGATGTTTCTGTCTGCAAAATGGATGTGCTATGTATCCAAGTCCCTGCTTCAGGGAGAACCTACTTGGAGAAACAGCATCTAATATGACATGAATTCAGAGACTGAGATGAATATTGCTGCATTATTGTAATGTTTTATTTCTCTTTTAGTTCCATCTTTTAAGTTGCATGAAGCATAGTGATTTTGTGTTATGACATTCTTTCATATGCACTGTGCAATTTATATATTGATAAAGCTGAAAATTATTTTTGTGTGGTACTTAACTAGCTTCTGGATATTGCAGACTCATATCTACATAATCGCAGAGAGGAGTCACCAAGCCCTTTGGACTTTCCTCTCCCTGGAAGATAAAAGATTGTAGCGTTCTTTTCCTAATAGAGTGGAAAAAACCTGTACTGTGATTATTTGTGTACTTGGTCGATGGCTCAAATCGTTTGACATCTTTGTAATCATTGAGAATGGCAAGCAAATGTACTTCGACATTGCTGTTGTGTTTGTAAAAACATGTGCTTCAACGTCGCGCTTCTCACAATTTGGTCAGATTTTATACAGCAGGACATAATACAAGTTTGGAACCTGTAATTCCATTGTTTTATTATCGGATTACTTGCAGTGTGCTGTTTTCAGATATAATTAGCATCTAAAATTTTAGTTGATCAGAACTCCAGCGTTAGATTTCGGTAGGGGCCGCTTGGGCGTCTGGGCGCGCCGGCGTCGTCCGGGACGCCCGTCGCCCGCCCCCGGGCGAAGCTCCTCCCGGCCTCCTTCTTCCCCCTCGCCCCCCGCCGGCCACCGCGCCCGCCCAGCGGCCCTAGCTTCGCCGGAGCTCCGGCGAACCCTAATATTCTTTACTCCCCTGCCGCTGGCGGTCGCCCCGCCGCCTACCCATACCCACCGCCCATCCAGCCCGCCCGGCTCAGCGGTGGCACCGCCGGCCAACCGCCACCACCGCCCGTGTCGATGACCGCCGCTAGGCCGGCCGGCCGGAATCTACACCGGAGGGAGTGCTTGAGCCCTAACCCGGGCACTGTTATCCACACTCTCGACAAGGAAACATATCCGAAAAGGCCATCGCCAACGAACCTAGGTTAGGGTGTGCTCCTGCAGCCGCCGCCGCCATCGCTGGTCCCCCTCCCTCCTCCTCCGGCATATCGCCGGAGGTTGGAGAGAGTGGGGATCCATTGTTTTCTAGTAAGTTTTTTCTATTAGATTGAGTCTTTAGGTTTAGGGTTTCTCCATGCCAAGTGTCTTGGTATTGGAGATTTATCTCTTCCTCCCGCTCTTCTCCCAAGAACGGCGAGGATGTGGGGTGGAATCGTTTTCTCCATGGCGGACATGTTGAAGATGAAGGCGGCATCTACGGCATCAGCATCTTCATCGACATGACGACATGGAGACTTGCATTTCCAAACGGCGGCATCAAGGCGGAGATGTTGCCGCTATGGAATAATTTTCTCCGGTCCCTTCTTCGCTTTGTTGTGGTTGGATCCGCCACGATGAAGGACTAGGGGAATAATTTTCAGATCGGTCTTCCTCGTTCTTCGGTGGCGTAAAAGAAGAAAAAGGAAGACACAAGGAAGAAGAAGTTTCTCAACTCCGCTGCGCAGAATGTTGGCTGTCCGTTGGGTATCTACCGTGTCGGCCGAAAACAATTGTTGCCGGGTATTTGCCTGTGGCAATCATCTATACAAAGCGTCAAATAGGTTTGGATTTGAGATCCGAGCTATTCACAAATATGGGTATAATTTAGATGAATTTCTGGATATTTGTGTAATTCGAGGAACTGTAATGTGTTGATGTACCCAGCTATTATCTAATATAATTCTTCTTTCGTCGCAAAAAAAAAAGCCCTAACCCGGGCCGGCGGGCGGGCGTGATGGCGCCCTGTCCGTTCGATGCTGGGGCGGACATGTCCGACCCCAAAGATTACCGGTTAGATTTCTGTGTCATAAAAGCTAATTGTTTTAAAAAGTAAACGTTTTTCCTGATTAGTAAATACTATATATTTTGACTTTTCTATATATATATATATATATATATATATATATATATATATATGTCTCATATTTGGAATGGAGGGAATAGAAGATACTAGCCATTCTCCAAAGAACGGGGCCATTCTCCAAAGAATAGGGTTTAGGCCATTCTCGAAGGGGTTGACCCGCTGACGGCTACAGCCTACAGCTCTTCAAGTCTATCGCCTTCACATGCTGGTTCAGTAGTCCACTTTTTGGCCCTGCAAAAATCGTTTCAGATTCGTCAACCTAAGGATAAGACACTGCTTCAAGAAGAATCCGGTGCTAGAATTTGCCACTAGTAGCGTACAAGTGTGTTATTATTGTGTGATAGAATTTGCCACTAGTAGCGTAAGTGTGTTATTATTGTTGGAGCAGTTCTTCCAGCAATCACCAAATTATCAGTTTAAAACTAGTGTGACGGTAGCTTTCTCAACTACTCAAAGCTTCCACATGACTCAACACAAACTCTGGACGGGGAGGCTTTTTCTTCATAGCGATAGCCTAGGCTGAAAAGTTCTTGAATAGGGCTGGGCAATCGGTTTTTAGGGTGTAAACAACCTTGGGTGCTAGAAAACGAGCCGATTGGTGCTGGTAAATACCAAAAATCGACATGTTGGGTGTTTTGTTTCGGTTCAGTGTTTTGTGTGCACCGAACACAGCTGAATAAGTATTGCAGCACACTGACAAGAACACAGAAACAGTTGATTAGCACGGTAAATAATACTACAGTAAACCATTGGCAGTTCATGTTTCAATGCTACAATAACCAAGCCAACAAGACAACAATACATGAATTTCAAAGTCCAGTAGCAGACTGCAGACTAGCAGTGGTTCGAACTTCAATTATTACAGTACAAGCACATGTTCACAGTGACCACAAATTGATAAAATCGAAGACGAGTGCACCAAAACTCCTTCCAGGCAGCAACAACATCAAATTAGTGGCTTGTTCAAGAATCTGTTGTCTCCTTAGGAATAGTGAGGGCACCCAATTCTACAATAAGTGAAATATGAAATGCAACATAAATTGTAAGTGCATAAAAATCAATCATGAAGAAAATAAAAGAACTAGACAGCTTTAAAATTAACAAGTACCTTCCTCAAGCTTGTATAATTCTTCTTCATTCTCTTGAACACTAACAACATTGGATCCACGAATCCAATCACCTGCACAAACCAGACGCTCAACCATTGTTGGTGTGAGTGAGCTCCTGAAATCGTCAAGAACACGTCCACCTGTACTGAAGGCTGATTCAGAAGCGACAGTTGAGATAGGAATTGCTAAGAGATCACGGGCCATGCGAGACAGTATTGGAAACCTTTTAGCATTGTCCTTCCAATACTTAAGAATGTCAAACCCTTTATAATCCTCTTCAGTGTATTCTGAAAAGTACTTGTCAAGTTCAGATTTGGTAGTGGCATTTGCGCGCGCACGAATTTTCTGAGCAATTATAGACTGCATCAACCATTTGCACTCTGGAGGTGGTTCTTGAGTCTCAGTGGGCTGTTGTGGTACATTATCACTTGTAGCATACATATTTTTATACTCTTCAAACAAAGCACGAAAAGAAGTGTTCACTGTTTCCCACAATTTCTCTCCTATCTCATCACCAAACATGATCATTGTACCCATCTTTGTGTAATCTGAAAGCTTGTACCTTGGATCAATTGCAACACAGAAAAAAACAACGAGGTTCAGCAATTGATCCCCTTTATCTTTCCCTCCTCGCTTCTCTCTGTCTCCCAGCCTCTCTCCATATTCCTCCCCAAAGTACTCGTAGTATTTCACTAGCATCCTCTTACCCATTTCACTACATAACCTATCCTCACTGTCACACCACTCTTGCAGCAAAAGCAACATTTCACCAAACTCATGAAAATAAGTGTTCGATGTTGGACAACTTGTGACTGAAACACGGAGAGTAAGTTCATAAAAATGTTCAAGAAATTCAGCCATCTTCCTAGCATTATCCCAATCTGATTTTTCAGGAACTCCTGGACCATCTTTCTCGTCATTTAAATCTAGTTTATAGCATGGGTCTTCATCACTGTACCTTTCAAAAGCCTTTTCATACTGCACAGCAGTCTTTAGCATCAGGTAAGTAGAGTTCCACCTAGTGCAAACATCTACGGTCAGAAAAGCTTTGGTCTGTACCTTTGCTAGTTCAGCACATTTCTTAAACCTTGCCAATCTAGATGTTCCATCCTTGACAAACTTAACAGCAGCACGGATACGAACCACTGACCTATCAATTTCCTTTAGGCCTTCACCAACTATCAAGTTGACTATGTGTGCAACACATCTCATGTGTAGATACTCTCCTTTAGCAATGCTACCATTTGATTCATTCAAGACCCTCCGCATGTACTTTATTGCATCGCCGTTTGCACTAGCATTGTCTACTGTTATTGTAAAAACCTTATCCATTCCCCAGGCTGCCAAGCAATTCTCTAGGGATTTTCCAATATCTTCCCCTCTATGACCATCTACCAAGAAAAAAACCAATGATTTTCTTCTGGAGCTTCCAATCATTGTCAATAAAATGTGCTGTCACACACATGTAGTTTTGGTTGGTATTAGATGTCCATGTGTCAGTTGAGAGGCTAACCCTTCCACAGTGTTCTTTTAAAAATTTCTTCAGCTTTTCCTTCTGGACATAATACACTTTGACACAATCTCTAATGACTGTTCTTCTAGAGGGTAAAGTAAATTGTGGGCAGGCTTTGGCCAAAAGTTTTCTAAGGCCAGGGTATTCAGATAAGGCAAATGGTTGCTCATCTTCAATTATCATCTCAGCAAAACTGTTTCTAAGGGCATCAAGATCAAATTTGCAAGTAGATAGACTGCCAACACTACTATTTCCTTGACTAGGTTGCAGTTGGCTCTTTCCATTTCTCTCTGTATCACGGCAATACAAGTTCCCACGGTAAATGCACTTGGCTCTTTCCTCCCCACTTGCAGTTTTTACCTTGATGCATCGATCCCAAACATCTGACCTTGGAGCAATTGCTTTCCTTTTCTTGTTTTCCTCTTTCTCTTGCTGTTCACCTTCATCCTCCTCGCTCTGCTGATCGTCCTCCTCGTCAAACTCTATCACTTCATTCACTTCATTTGCAGAGGTTTCATCAGTGTCCCCATCTATAAGTAAAAACATGAAACACGCCACTTAAGATCAAGCATACTCGGTAGAAGACATAAGTTGGTCCGTTTGTGCAAGATCTAAGAAACCAAGAAAGGGCAACTGAAGCCTGAACTTAAGAGAAGAGTAGTAGACATACGTTGGTGGACTGCTCAGTAGCTGCCGCCGTTGTACTGGAAGGTGATTCACGTGGGTGGTGCTGAGCCTGCGTGGCCGCTCGCCGTCGCCGTCGGAGCCTGCGTGGTGCCCCCGCGCCGTCGCCGTCGGAGCCTGCGTAGTGCCCCCGCGCCGTCGGCCCGTCGCCCCCGTTTCACCCGCCGCCACCGTCGTCGCTGCGACCGATGTGGTGGCTAGGGTTAGGGTGCTGGATAGGCGCTGACGGGGATCGGGGAGTGCGGCGCGGGGGTGCCTTTGTGGGCTGGGCTGTCTGCGGTGTGCCTCACTGCCTCCCTTTTGCATTTGCATTGTTCGGTACCATGGTAAATCGGTTCTGTGTGCTGCGAGAACCGAAGCCGATAACCGAAGTTATTAAGATCATCTCCACCTGTAGTTTGAGGGATTTTGAGAGCTCCAGCAGATCTCATTCTAGCCCCCAATGAGAGAATCTTTTCCTCAGCCAACTGGCGGCGACGCATGGGGAAGTGGACGCCGACGGCAAGATGCCACGGGCGCCACCACCGGGGGCGGGGAAGATGACACCCGCTTTGCTGCAGCTTCTCGTGCTGCCTTGCCGCAGCTCCTGGCACCCCCAGGCGCGCTATTCGGAGGACCGGGATGGGAAGAGGAGCGGCGTAGGAGTGCGTGCTCTCGAAGGCGAGCGAGGAGTGCAGCGGCGGAGCAGAAACATCGCTCGGAGCGGGAAAAAGAGAAAGAAACGAGTGCGGGGAAAATAAAAGGAGAAAATGCAAATGGATCCCACGTGTAAGAACAGAGATACTCATTCTGTACAAAGCTTTCAAAATCCTAAAAAAAAAAATGTAGCTCTCCAATAACTAGTTTTAGGTTGAGATTTTCTCTTACTTCTGCAGATGCAGTTCCAAACCAACACCAAACCGAAAAAAACTGAACAGACACTTAAGTTCTGGTTCACAGTTCAGTTCAAATGTGCCCAACCCATGAGTGAAACTGGGCACATGCCTTGAACTAGAGTTTCAAGTTTCACTCTTCGTTCGATGCTACCAGATCTTTCATATCCAAAGCCAATCTTTACTATGCACCAGTTTAAATGCCAGATTGGTATTTCCTGCTTTCCTCCTTAGTGTATTTATTGATCATCATTCAAACAGTGTTTGAAATTTCACTCTTCTTTTGACGAGGCTTTCAAAATTTCTCTCTAAAACAATGAGTTTGTAGCGCCCCAATAACTAGTTTTAGGTTGAGATTTTCTCTCACTGCTGAAGATGCAATTCCAAATCAACACCGAACCGAAAAACTGAAGAACCAACGCTCTGTGGTTCGCAGTTCAGTTCAAATGTGTCCAAGCCATGAGTGAAACAGGGCACATGCCTTCAATCTTTGAGAAAGAATACCGGCAACTCATTCAACTAGTGTTTCAAATTTCACTTTTTCGTTCGATGCTGCCAGATCTTTCATACCTAAAGCCAATCTTTACTATGCACCAGTTTAAATGCCAGATTGCTATTTCCTGCTTTCCCCCTCAGTGTATTTATTGATCATCATTCAAACAGTGTTTGAAATTTCACTCTTCTTTTGACGCTGCCAGATCTTTCATACCCAATGCCTATCTTACTATGTACCAGTTTAAATGCGAGATCAGTATTTCCTGCTTTCCTTAGTGCATTGATCATCATTGTTCGAACCCTCCCAGGTATCTCACGGCCCTTTTGCACAATGCCATCTGCCAATTTGCAGGCCTGCTTGAATCTGCCAGTCTTACACAACACGTTGATCATATCCTCATGAGCTGTCTCAGGAATCACCCCCATTGGAGCCAGTTCATCCAATATCCTCCATGCACGACTGAATTTACCAGAAAGGCAGAGTCCATTGGCGAGGACCCTGAAAGCTGCAGGTGTTGGGGTGATTCCTTTATCAATCATGCTGTCCCAGAACTTCAGTGCCTCCTCATTCTTGTGTTCCTTGAACAAACCATCAATGAGAATGGTATATGTGTATACTGTTTGATCACAGCCATCATCTTCCATTCTCTTGTACAAAGCACACGCATCATCTGTTCGTCCTGCTTTGACTAATGCGTCAATCAGAACATTGTAGCAGTACGAGTCAGGCACAAATCCTTTAGCAATCATCTCCTCAAAGAGCTCCTTTGCTTGGTCAACCATCCCAGATTTTCCAAACCCATCAATCAGGCTTGTATAGAAAATGGCATTGACTGCAACACCCTTCCCTACACAGCTCCTGAAGCACGCAAGTGCCTCATCCATATTGCCAAATCGGCACAAGCAATTAACAACCACACCATATGTGACTGCGTCAAGCTCAATTCCACTGGCCTTCATCCTCTCAAAGAGTGCCATTACCTCTTTCTCCCTCCCGAATTTACCCATCGAGTCAATTAGCGCAGTGTACATGGCTGCATTGGCTGGGCAACCTCGCTTCAACATCCTCTCAAACACAGCCAGTGCCTCAAATGGTTTCCCATCCTTGCTGAGGGCGCCGATCACCAGCACATAGGCATGTTGAGGTATTTCCTTCCCCATTCCTCTCTCTTCCATCTCTTGGAACAGTGCTATGCATTGTGGAAACGTGCCCTCGCTGTAATGGCGCTGCATGAGAGTGAGGTATGTCACCTTGTCCGGCGCAAGCTCTGCCTGTTCCCTCAAATCCGCAAGCCGTGCCATTGCATCCTGTGTCCTCCCCGAGCGGCAGTACCCCTTGATGAGAATGTTGTAGGAAACAACGTCGGGACGCACTCGATCTTCCGTGGACATTGCGTCGAACACGTTGATGGCGGTGTCAAGATGGCCAGCGTTGACAAGGCCGTCCAGCAGGCAGTTGTATGTGAGCCTGGACGGCTCAACACCGGCGAGGCGCATGGCCTGCCACGCCCACAGCAGTTCCTCGGAGAGGCCGAACGCCGCTAGGCTGCGGATCAACGAAGCCGACGACGCTGGCGCGAGGTGCCGCAAGACGGCGTCCCCGTGCGCGCGCAGCTCCGCGACGAGCTGCCGCGCCTGTCCGGCGGCGTCGGGGGCGGTCTCCCCTGGAGCGCGCGAAGGAGTGGAGCAGGGAGACGTAGCAGCTGAGGAGGTGCTGCGGGTCGGCGCGGAGGTCGGCGCCGTTGGGCAGGGAGCGGAAGAAGTGGAGCGACGGGAGCGGGTGCGGGGTGAGCTGCGGGGAGCGCAGCGCGGCGGCGACGAAGGCTGGAGAGAGGCGGAGGAGGAAGGTCCTGCAGAAGGCGCGCAGGTCGGCGGCTAGGGTTGCGGGCGGGGAGCGGAGGACGAGGGAGATCACGCGGGGCAGCCACGGCGACGGCGTGGGCGGGGCCGCCGACCCGGAGGCGTACGGGCTCGGGTCGGCGAGGTCCGGGTACGGCTCGATCCACTCCGGCGGCGGGAGCGGCTGGTGGTGGTGGGGCGCGGCGGCCGGCCACCGGCCGCGAGGGACGTGGCAGAAGCGGCGCATCGGACGAGGGCGGCGGCACAAGGAGCGGTGTTCGACGAAATGAGCGGGCAGGCGTCTGTGAGGTTTGGACGTTTGGCTTCGTTCGGCCAACGACCGAGTGAGTTTGCTTCTACTCTTCTTTTTTTTTTCCTATGGGGAATTATCAAACTCTACATAAACTTTGCGAAGATTATTTCAAATCGTAGCTCCGATGAATTCGTATGAAATGATTACTCCATAGTCAGATATGATGCGCCCATTCTTGAAACTGAGATACTCAGAGCTTGTTACAACTCGTTAAATACCGAAGTGAAGTTTTAGTTTCGATTGCTCAACCAAAAAGGGCCTGAACCATGGACGTATCTTATTGTATCGTATCACAGGTCTAATGCCCTCCAGAGTTCAGAGATATGGTGATGAACTGATGCAACTAGAGAATACAGGTGTGATGAAGACTGAACAAGTGAACATGCCATCAAGCCCGTCTCCTTCGTCAACCATGAGCATCCGACAAAGGCGCTGGCAAGGAAAAACTCTGCTCCACCCATATATAGTCCTCAAAAATAGAATGGCATTCCCCTGCAGTCTTTGTTCAGGCGTTTGGAAATGATCTGCGAAATGAAGCATGAAACTGGAACTAGCTAGAGCTAGAAGCCGGGTCATCCCACTGCAGGACGGCGGTGCCGATGTTCTGCTCCCTCTTGAGCTTGTCCTTGAGGAACCAATCGCAGACGCGGCCGGCGTTGAGGTCCTCGATCGGGACGCCCTCCTGCTCCGATATCACCCTCAGCAGGTTCAGAGATGATATCTGAAAACGAAAACACACAAGAAGGAAAGTGACAAGTCATATGGTCGAGTTCATAGATCGATGCCTCTGGCTCCTCCCAATCAGAAGATTCAGAACCAGGCAACCCAATCAAAATCAGGCAAGGAAAGTAGCTACTAGTGCGGTTACCGTGAGGCGGCAGAGGAAGCGCTCGTGCGTGCTGAGTCCGGACATCTCCACCAGCCCGGCCTCCTCCAGGCTCAGGAACGTCCTCTTCTGCTGCTCATCATCAGCGCTGCTGCTTCTGCTTCCCTCCGCCGCTGCTTCTTCTTCTTCTTGCTGCTGCTGCTGCTGCTGCTTGTCATCCTCTTGGCATCTCCTCCGGACCGCCAGTCTCGACGCCGCGTCATCTCTTGCTGCAATAACGCATCGGCCTGCAGCTGCAAAAGGACGTCGGCAGGGGACGACGGCTGTTCGTCTGAGCAATGGCAGCCGCCTGGGCGGCGGCAGGGGCGGCGCGGCTGCTGCTGCTGCTGCGCACGAGGCGTGACTCGGCTTGCACGCGCTGGTGGCTATGTGCTGCATAGCTCGCGACCTGGACCTGCACGGTCGATCGATCGGTCGTTCTCACGTGCGCAGAGCGCCTACCTCCGTTCGTCCTCTCCTGTGCTCTGGACTCTGGTGCTTCGATGGAAACTTGGAAGAGAGGGTGAGGAAGAGAAGGACGTGGCCGCGGGATTGGGAGAGGATAACGCTGTGCAACCTGGCACGTACCACGCACGCTCTGGTTATCTTTCCACGGCACGAAGACGGCCGGAAACGGGCACAGGTTTGCCACTTAATGGGCTCTGGCAACGAAGGCCCAGCACCAGAGTAAAGGGCCTCCAAGAAGATTAGGCGGAGAAAGGGCATTACACACAGGCCCAAACAGCAGAGCAGAGCAGCGATGCGCGGCATGCCGGCACGCGTCGTTATCATCGTTGTGGACGGACCCGCAAACAAAGACAAGCAAGTGGGAGGAGCACCCACCCGCGGTCTCCTCCTGGCCCCTGGGAATGGAAAACCAGCGTGCGCGGCCGCCTGTTTGGCCCCGCCGCTACCGGCCGTCACCCACCATATTAACCCACCCCACCCTGCTCGCCTAGCCTCAACAACGACACAGCATCACGAATTCACAATTCACACACACAACCTCACTAGTCACTAGAACGATCAGCGAGCGATCCTGTCAAGGCAAACAAGCTAATCTCCAAGAAAGAGAAGGAGGACATGGCGGGGGCAGCCAAGGCGTCGTGGATGGTGGCGATGAGCGTGGGCGCCGTGGAGGCGCTCAAGGACCAGGCGGGACTCTGCCGCTGGAACTACGCGCTGCGCTCCATCCACCAGGCCGCCAAGGCCAACGCTACTAGCTTCGCGCAGGCCAAGAAGCTGGCGCCGGCGGAGAAGCGGCGGGCGGACAAGGCCGAGGAGGGGATGAGGACGGTCATGTACCTCAGCTGCTGGGGCCCTAATTAGGCATCATAGATCCTCTAGCTCTGTTCCAGCTTTGAGGTCTCATCAGGCTTTCAGCAGACGAGCTTTTGGCTTCGAACATGGCCGATCGATTCATCCGCCTGATTGTAAATATATGACGAGCAAATGATGATGATGAAAAAAGTTCTCGGTTGTTCTTTCAAAAAAAAAAAGGTTCTCGGTTCATCCAAGTATAGTATATGGATGCTTCTGCTGTTATGCTTTCAGCTTTCTACGAATCCTTTGCGCTAACAAGAGTTCGTGGGGGTTTGAATTCGATGCTTCAGTGTACAAATTAAAGCAGAACAATCGCCCAACGCAAATATGAGATGATAACATCATATTCTGAACACACTGGAATCCCTGATGACCCGCGGTGGGGAAATGGCAACAGTATACCTTAAGGCTAACCAAAGTAGTGGCCAACCCGTACCAGCCTCGTACTCCTTTCACAGCCCACATTAATTAACCATGATCTCACATTAAACTGAAGTTACACACACGAGCATGACATCCAAGATTTTATCACTTTAGGGGGAAAAAACCCTGTGCTTCTTGTGTTGTGCTGGAGCAAAGCAACAGCACTGCCTCTATTTCCGTTTGGCACTCTGTACTTTACAGTGGATGCCAATGTTAATGATATACACGAGGTGTGTGTTCAAATATCATTATTTTCCCCTATATACGGAGTAGAATCCTAAAGGACGTGTTTGATTGGTGGTACGGTAGGTCCGTCACCAAACATGCTCGAATTGCATCAGCAAATAGCCCATGGTATCCTGAAAAAACCATGTCCCATCCCATGGCGTCCAGGTCCAGCAATCCCGCAAAGTCGCTCTCAGAGCCACTGCTAGTCCAAGAGCATGTGGTACACAAAATCTGCAGCTAATCCATGTGCTCTTGCGTTAGAAACGGATTAGTTTAATCAGTTAACCCATGTGGTAAAAAAACCGAAAGGAAGGACAAATTTAAGCGCAAGCATTCTAGATACTCCAGTGATACAGAGATGCGGAACAAGACAAGACAGCCAAGTGATCGAGCCACTTGGCCAGTTGGCCGGTGCGTCGAAAGCTTAAACAAACAGGGAGAGTGAGAGCTGCGAGCCCCCGGTATCCAGGGAAACCAGCGTCCGCAGCCACCTGTTTCGCCCGGACCCTCGCGGCCTCCCTCCGGTATATAACCACCCCGCCTGCCGTCCCCAAGTTCACCACAGCGAACACAGCACACTACTGCGAGTCAGCCATCTCATCAGCAATCACCAATTCACCATTCAGCACACCAACCGATCGAACTCTCTAGCCAGGAGCCCAAGACCCGAGGAGTGGGTAGGAAGGAGAAGGACATGGCGGCCGCAGCGAAGGCGTCGTGGATGGTGGCGATGAGCGTGGGCGCCGTGGAGGCGCTCAAGGACCAGGCGGGCCTCTGCCGCTGGAACTACGCGCTGCGCTCCATCCACCAGGCCGCCAAGGCCAACGCTCCCAGCTTCGCGCAGGCCAAGAAGAAGCTGGCGCCGGTGCTGGCGGAGAAGAGGCGAGCGGACAAGGCCACGGAGGAGGGGATGAGGACCGTCATGTACCTCAGCTGCTGGGGCCCTAATTAATTGTTAGGCATAGTTCCATTGATGCATAGGTCCTCTAGCTCTGTTCCAGAGATCGGCCCTAGGGTTGTAAATATTTGATGATGAAGAAAAGTTCTGTTACTTCATTGGAGTATATGATGATATGAAATGCTTCTGGCTTCTGCTATTGGAGTACTGTGCTCTCGATCTCTTTGCGCTCACAGGTTCCAACAAAGGTTCTGCCTAACTCATGCTGATTCGATGCTTCGGATGTGCTACTTCAGAAGCAGAACAATCGACCCCGCCATATTTGAGATGCTAATCTCAGGGTCTCAGCACTCCTTGATAATCCCTTGTGGCAAAATGATACTAGTAGCAAAACTTATACAGCCTAACTCATGCTGATCCGATCCAAGGTTAACTAAGCAAAGACAGACGAACTGTTGTTCTGAGCTTTAGTTTCAGTTCTGCCTGTGTTAGCCTTGTTGTCCACATTGATCATTCATATTTCATAATCACCCACTAAATGAAGTTCGACAGTGAGTTTCAAAACTTTATTTAGGGAATAACCGCGTTTGAGCAAAGTGATAGTACGGTCTCCGTTTCAGTTTGACAGTTTCGACTCACTGCTAAACAAACCTGCTGAAGAAGTGGAGAGATCTTGACGGGTTGCTGAAAAAACTGGAGTTTTTTTTGAGATGGAATAGCATCCGGCTCTCGAAAAGGGTTCATGGAAGACAAATTAACGAGATGGATGAAGAAGAGCCAATAGCCCAATACTGTCAGTGGTACTGTAGTAGCTAAATGACATGAGTAGTATGAGTAAGGCCTTGTTTTTTATTCCCTCCAAATTCCAAGTTTTCTCACACTGTCTCCATCACATCAATTTTTACCCGCATGTATGAAGCATTAAATGCAAGTAAAAAATAACTAATTACACAATTTGGTTGCAAATTACGAAATGAATCTTTTTAAGCCCAGTTACTTCACAATTAGCCAATAATTGCCAAATACAAATAAAAGTGCTACAGTTGCTCAGATTGCAAAAATTTGCAATCTAAACCAGGCCTAATATTCATTAGTCCCGTAAACGAAGGTCGATGTATCTGCAGAGAAGCTGTCACAGTCTCACAGACCACAGCACAGTGTGTACGTTCAAATACCATTCTCCCCCGCAATAACGGTTACGTCGCTCTCTGTCTCAGGCTCTTCTTCAGCAGTAATACTTGCTCCAAGAGCTCGCGGTAACTACGGCAGCTAACCCATGTGACTCAGTGAGTAGAAACGGACTAGCTTCTTTTGTTTTCGATAGAAACGGATTACCTTAATGTCGCACAAACTCATCAAGAAAGCGAGAAGATTCCTGGACGGCTGGACGCCTCGAGTGAGTCTTAAATCTGGCAGTTCCTTCTTCCTTCCCTCCTCACGTTCGCTGACAGCGCACGGGTGGCCACCACTTGGTATTTGGTAGGATAAAACACAAAAAATAAAATTATCTACTTTGCTTGATTCCTTACTAATTGGTAGACCAAACTGCAATCTACTTATTTTTAGTACCAGTCTCTAGCCCAATTGCCCGAACGGTCTTGATACAGAGACGATGCATCGTGCTCGTGTGCTGTGGAGCAGAAACGGTTGCGCGGCACGCTTTTCGTCGTTTCTGCCCCACGACGCGGAGGACTGGCGGTTTCTGCCGCGAATAAACAAGACGAGCTGCGCACCTGGGCCGGTGCAGGGAAAGCGAGCTGAGGCGGCGTAGCAAGGCAGGCAGTGTCAGACTCGGAGGAGAGGCAGCCCCCGGTATCCAGGAAAACCAGCACCCGCAGCCGCTTGTTTGCAGTCGTCCCTCTGGTATATATAACCCGCCCTCCCCACCTCGCCTCTCCACCCCCAACACACACAGCAATCTCGCTCACAGCAAGCAACTACCGATCAGCGATCACCTCACCAACCGGAGCTCTCTCTAGGCTCTATCAAAGCAAGGCGTGCAAGCTCCAAGGCTCCAAACCAAGAAGGAGATACATAGATGGCTGGTGCAGCGAAGGCGTCGTGGATGGTGGACCAGGCGGGTCTCTGCCGCTGGAACTACGCGCTGCGGTCCCTCCACCGGGCCGCCAAGGCCAACGCTCCCAGCTTCGCGCAGGCCAAGAAGAAGCTGGCGCCGGTGGAGAAGAGGCGGGCGGACAAAGGCTGAGGAGGGAATGAGGACCGTCATGTACCTCAGCTGCTGGGGCCCCAACTAGAACTAGAACTAGGCTTCAGTGTTGAGTTCAGCCGTCTCTGTCTCGGCTTGCAGTCCTGCAATCGGGTCCGTGTTCAGACCTGGCCGGTTGCCTCCTGCGATTGTAAAATAGGAATAGGAATCATGATGATGATGATGATGATGATGAAAAGTTCTTTTACTTCACACGAGTATATTGTGTTACTGTATGTTCAGACTTTGCCGGAATTTTAACACTCTGGATCAACACACAAGAATTCAGTGGCGTCTCACGCCTCCATGTGCTGAAATAGGACGACCAGTGATGCCAAACATGAAACGGAAATCTCAGGTCGTGAGATCTACTCTTCCATGACAGCAGTTGGAGCACCTCTTAGAGGACAGAATTGGTACAACGAGACAATGTTTTCAGCTTAGTTGCTGCTGCTGGTTCGTGCAGAGATCAATTTGACAATTTCAGGCTCCCCTCTGCATCAAGCTTCTGCAGTCCACGTTACTCAACCGTGATCATTGTCGAAGAGGAGACTTATCGGAACCGGCTCCTCTAACGTACTGATCTACTACGTCCTGACTCCTGAGACGTACTTGTACCGATGCCCATTTCTGATCCAGCAGCAGTAAACAAGCAGCGTACAAAGCGAACAGATCGGCCCATGTCTGTGTTGTGGCCCAAGTAGCATCGAGCATTGATGATAGCTTGAGTGAGAAGGAAAAGGGAAATGGCGCCAAGAGATTTAAAACGAGCAGGTGCCGGTGGATCGGCTCAGATGGGCTCGCGGCCGTGAAAAAAAGGCAGGACGATGAACCTGCACAGCCGGAGGGTGAAGGAGTGATTGCCGAGTTATTCCATCAGTGGAGGGGACGATTCGTTGGATTATACAAGTGTTCAAGTGACAAGCAGGCTGCTGGTGTGATTCTGTACTATGGAGACAAAAGAAGAGGCTAACAAAGTGAATCCCAATCCTAACGAGTGAGTAATATAACCCCTCTGTGTTACTTGTTATTTGACATCAGATGGATTTTGTTTTTTCAATCCCATGCATGCACCGCAGTGTCCCTGGATCAAACCGCTTCATAAAATTGCTTATATATTCTGTTTGCTATGAGATCTGAAAGTAGTAAAAGAATTTTCTATGCAATTGCAGAAGTCCCCTACTTATGTTAATGGATTTTGTTGTTTCAATCCCATGTGCTACTCTCTGTTTATACGTTATGTTTCCATGAGATCTAGAATTAGTAAAAGATTTTTCTCTGCAATTGCATAAGTCTCCTGCTCATGTTACGTTTTCTTTTCTAGAGAAATGCTACCTGGTTTGGTACCTCACGTTGGCATGGAATTTGGAAATTCGAATGAAGCTTGGGCATTTTGGCTCACCTACGGTGGACAACAAGGCTTTGAGGTTAGAAAAAGGTATACAAACAAAAGACCATCCGATGGCAAGATTACATCATGCAAATTTGTTTGTGCAAATGAGGGTCACCGTTTGCCGGACAAAAGAGATCATCTAACAAAATGCCCTCGAGCTGAAACTAGAACAGATTGTCAAGCCCACATGAATCTAAAAATGGATCGAGAGAAGGGGATTCTGAAAGTGTCTGAGCTAGTTTTAGAACATAATCATGCACTACACCTGCCAGAAACCTTACACTTAATGGTGTCACAGAGGAAAATTTCAGATTTACAAGCTTTTGAAATTGAAATGGCATATGATGCAGGAATTGGACCAAAAGCTGCCCATGAGTTGGCTACTCGCCAAGTTGGTGGTTCACTTAATCTCAGCTACACCCTCCGTGATCACAAGAATTATCTGCGAACCAAGCGCCAACGAGAGATGGCATATGGACAAGCAGGTAGTATGCTTAAGTATTTTCAAGACAAAATTGCCGAGAATCCATCGTTCCAGTATGCATTGCAAATGGATTGTGAAGAACAAATAACAAACATATTCTGGGCTGATGCTAAAATGATAACAGATTATGCACACTTTGGTGATGTTGTTAGTTTTGACACTACTTTTGGAACAAACAGGGAGAGCAGGCCTTTTGGTGTATTTGCTGGATTCAATCACTTTAGAGAAACTGTAGTTTTTGGTGCTGCTCTCATGTATGATGAGACATTTGAATCCTTCAAGTGGTTGTTTGAGACCTTTCTAAAAGCTCATAATAGACAGCAGCCTAAAACTTTCTACACAGATCAGGATGCAGCAATGGGAAAGGCAGTGGCTGAAGTGTTTGCAGAAGCATGTCATGGATTATGCACCTTCCACATCATGCAAAATGCTATCAAACATTTACACGAAGAGAAGGATGAAGAGAAGGAAAAGGAGAAGAAAAAACATAAGAAGAAAATAGAGAAGAAAATGGAGAAGAATAAAGAGAAGAACGAAAGCTTAAGTATTCTATCAGATTTTAGTGCCTGCATGTTTGAGTACGAAGACATGGCAGAATTTGAACAAAAGTTTAGCCTCATGAGGCAAAAGGTGAGCAAGCAAACTTGGTTGGATAGCATATACAAATTGAAAGAAAAATGGACTGAATGTTACATGAAGGATGTCTTCACATTGGGAATGAGAAGTACACAATTGAGTGAGAGTTTGAACAATGACCTGAAAATCCATTTCAAATCTGATTTCGATATTATCCGGTTCTTTAAGCATTTTGAAAGGGTGGTGCAAGGAAAAAGGAACAATGAACTAAATTCAGAATTTGATTCAAGAAAAAAGCTACCTAAATTGGGTATGAGGAGACCACCACCTATGTTGTTACAGGCTAGCAAGTTGTATACACCTGTCATATTTGAAGCTTTTCAAGGTGAATATGAAAGATCGTTGGCAGCTTGGAGCAAGGCGTTAGATGAAAACAATGCATATCTAGTAGGAGATTGTACATATGAGGAGGAGTATAAAGTTGTCGGCGATCCTTTCTTTGAAGCAAACTATTCTATGCAGCTGCAAGCAATTTGATAGAATTGGGATACTGTGTGGTCATGCTCTTAAGTTTCTTGATTTAATGAATATCAAGTCACTACCACCACAATATGTGTTAAAGCTACCTAAATGATTTGTTGATCAATGCCAGTCTGAAGAAAAAGGATGTCCAAACAAAAAGTTCAAAACGAAAAAAAACTTGGGTTGATAAGAAGCATAAGATTAGAAAAAAGAGACAAAACAAATGTACATCACAGTTTGCACAGGAGGCTGAGAATGATATTGCACATGCACAGGAGGGAAGTAGTGCTGGTGCAATCTGTCCATTATTTCCTCGAGCCTCAAATTCAGGTGGTACACAAGCAGAAGGACAAGCATTGCTCCCATTGTTTCCTGAACTCCCTAATTCAGGCACTGCACAAGCCCAAGCACAAGGTGGAAATGCGCAAGTACAAGTTAGCTTCACTCAAATGTTGACGGTAATACGCTCGTATAAGTCAGTTTACAAATCTAGAGATGATAACTTTGTTTAACAAAAACTACTTCATTTAATTTACAGGGACCAATAACAAGCGATTTTCTGTCTAGATTTTGGTGAAGTTTTCTTGTTATGAAGAGATAGTAATATTTGGGAGCATAGAGGATCATATGCCACATACCAGTCATTTGCTTTCAGGTGGATGTAATACAGCTAGCTTCGTTTTGTCATTTATTACTTATGTGATCCCAGGTCTATATGTATGTCTTCAGCTAGCTTCCTTTTGCCACATATTAGTTGTGTGCACCCAGGTCTCTGTCCCCACATGACACTAATTATGCATATATATATATAATTTAGATTTTCTTTTGGTACTTTGCAAATATCTGTGATGATTAAACAATGCATTCCTTTATAGCTGAAATATTTCACCATAGCTGAATTGACATTCTTTTGGCACACAATCTGAAACTCTTTTGCCATTCAGAGTTTTCAAACTGACACAATTACCAAAATACACTTAAGTCTCAATATCACAAGGTAATCAGGCCTTCAAATTTACAAACATTCCATCATCATAACCAATATCGAGCTACAATCTCAATTCCATCTTATATTTCCAGTTTAGCGAAACTATCTATCTACTGCTAGTCTGAAGTCTTGAACATTTGCCTTCTCAACCTGCCACGCCATTGCCCTCCTTCAGAGTTGTGTGTAGTGCCCATCGTTCTACGGCGCCGCAGCCTTGGTAGTAGCGGCCAAAACAAATCCTTTTCAGATACAGAGAGCTTCGACTGTCACACACCAAAACAAATGTATCAGCATGTCTTCATATGGCACTTTATTTGCATATGTATTCAGGATTACCATTTTTTAGATGTTTTGTTGTCCTTGGACTAGGATCAAGAGACAGTGACCGACACTTGTGAGAAAAATCAGAATGGCTAAAATATAGCAATGTAATTTCATAACGAAGCATTAGGAAACTCGAGCTCATCTGCTCCTGGCGTAAGTTCAATGAAACTCCAAATATTAACTAACATCATCACTCATGTCTCATGTCTGAGAAAATCAACACGCATGTCTCATGTTACAGTATCAGAGAAAAAACCAACACAGGTAAAGCATATTACTGGAGAGCTTGAAGCTGACTCGTGTTCATTGTGAAGATCATTAACCTTTGCAGAAGCTCCTTTCAGATACTCAATTGCATCACCAAGGATAGAAGCCCTATCCATCTGTCACAGCAGAGAAGAAACCTGATGGAAATCAACAACGGGGTAAGAATTTAAAACAAACAAGCTGTCCTACTACACTAAAAAAAGGGTTGCTAGCAAATGGTGTTGAATTGTTGTTATGCTGCTCACTCGTTACATATGAGCTCAATAGCTGTACTTCAAACCATGGATTCATAACCAAAATTCACACATACTGAAGTGAAAAATATATTGCAATAGATATATTACAATATATCTTGCGACAGCAGCGCTCATTCAGCTTCTTGCGACAGCAGCGCTCGGCCATGAGGTTCTTGGGCGGCATCCCTTTCTTCTTGCCTCTCCCGCTGCCACCGCCGGCGCCACCCCCGCAGCGTTCTCCATGTAGTTGAGCGGCAGCAACCGACCGGTGGCCATCTTCTTAATCGTGTCGGCGGCGGCGACTAATGAATCTGGAGTGCCTCAATTTTTTCTTTTTCCTCGAATAGCATAGGACGGAGGAGGCCGGCGGTTGAGGTGAGCACTTTCCCAGATACCTGCTTGCTTGCTCCAGTGCCGATGGAGGTCGCGAGCAGCAACAGCCGCCCACCGGTGGCCATCTTCGCGGGCACTGCAACGGCGGCGAGTGCTTGGAGCACTCCGTTCCGTTCCTTTGCAGAGAATGAGGGTGATGGAAGAGAGAACTTTCCCAGCAACCTTCTTGCATGCTCTAGCACCGGGGGAGGCCGTGAGCAGATAGCAGCAGCAGCTAGCCGACGGCCGACGAGCAGGGCACGGCGGACGGCGGCGTGTGGCTGGAGGATTTCGTGTCTTTTCTTTTCCGACTCTGCGCGTTTTCTAAATTTGGGCCACGTCAAGTATATGGGCCGAGGCAAGAGAAGCGGCAAGAAGACGGCTTCCCTGCTTATTTCTGCTGCGCCGTCCGATGCGCAACGAACGTCATCCGGCGTTCTATGTCCCAGGACGTAGTAGATCAATACGTTAGAGGAGCCGGTTCCAGACTTATCATGGTCTCCGAGGTTCAGGGACAACCTGTGCTCATGCAAAGTTTGGCTATATTTTATAGGGGTTGTTTGGCAGAACTTATAAGTCGGCTGATAAACCAAAACACTGTTGAAACAGCTAATTTTCTGTAAGAAAAAAATACTGCTGGCTGATAAGCTAAAACGTCTTTTTAGCTGAAGCCAACAAAGTCATATACCTTGTGCTCCTACAAACTGCTAACCACTTTATCAGTGAGCGAAAATAACGGACTAGTTACTAAGAAGGCAGGAAGGCTGACCTCGAGTCGGCTATACTAGTAGTTTGAAAGTAAATCTGAAATGTCTACTCCATCCGTCTCAAAATGAAAATCGTTATGAGATTCGTGCAGATTAAACTTGATGCTAATCTAGTAATCCTGTTTACTGAAACTTGATGCTACTACTACTAGTACCAAATTGTCAAATTGAAGATTTGAAGGGTAGTCACTGTTCCACGCGACTGTGCCCGCCCATTCTCCCGCGCAAACAGTGTCTAGATACATAGGATGATGGGCAGGCCAGTGGGGCACTGGCATGGTGATGGTTGCGGGTGGCGCCTGTCCCTATCTCGCCACTGCAAGGGACGCGGGGGGCCAGCCGTTTGTTTGTGCCGGACGAGTTCAGCCGAGCAAGTCCTCGGTGCCGGTATGCAGGAAAACCATCGCTCTCGGCCACCTGTTTCGGCCGCGCCACCGGCCGGCCCGCCCATTCGTGCCGTCCCCGTACACCTCCGGTGCAGGGGTGGGAAAGACGGCCGTCGTGCAGCTCAGCCACTTCGGTGTTCGTTGATTGTATGGTGATCGGTCTCGGTCTTGTTGTTTTGATCTTTGGACCAGATTTTTCTTTACTCCTAATTGTATGGACGGCGGACCAAAGTTGCACGGAGATGGTCTATGTAGAGTAGTATTACGGTATAGTATCATACAAAATCAAATCACGGTGAACATTCATGTAAGCCACACATAAAAGATGAATGAGCAAATGCTCCAAAGGATAAAGCCAGTGGTATGCGGAAAACCATGTGCTGTGGCGTCTGGTTATGCCAAAAACGTCACTCTCACTGTCTCACACTCACAGCTCTGCAGGGGGCCTGCTCGATCCAACATCGTGCTCGTGCGGTGACAGTAACAATCTGCACCTACACCCATTAACCCATGTGATTCAGCGTGTTAAAAGCGGATTATCTTAATAAGCAACGGCGGTCACAAAGCACGCGAGATGTTTCCTGGACGGCTGCCTCGATTGATCCGTAGAATCTTGCTCATCGTTCCACGCGGTGGATTTCATTATTTACCGAATCGTACAAGCTAGGATCCTTCGTCTTGTTCGCTGAAAGCAAGACAAAGCACAGCCGGCCATCACAGATCTGATAAAACTACTACTACCACCGTCCAACCCCACGAAGTGGCCATCATGTCTCTATTCTCTAATCCCAAACAGTCTAGGTACAATGCGCAAAGATGATGATGGCAATGCGTGGAACGGTGGCAGCGGGCCAATGCCGTGGCATCCCCTGCTATTTGCTGTTGGGCTGCACGCGTCCCTGTCTCTGCGCACGACGCGGGCCGGAGGACAAACCCGTTTACTGTCACGAATAAACAAGGCGACGAGTCAAGTGGGCGACCCACTCGGCCGGCGCGCAAAAGCGAGGCGTGAGCGAGCGAGAGCCCCGGTATCCAGGAAAACCGAGGGTCCGCGCCCACCCATTTCCGTCCGCCGCCCGTTCCGGCCTCCGGCAGCCCGCCCGCACATATAAAACCCACCCGCCTCGGCTCGCCTCTCCAACTCAACACAGCATCAAGCAACCTCACTTGCTTCAAGCCTAGTACACTGCAGCGATCAGCGGCGCGCTCTCGAGGAAGTAAGGAGAAGAAGACGGACCAGGAGATCATGGCGAGTGCGGCCAAGGCGTCGTGGATGGTGGCGATGAGCGTCGGCGCCGTGGAAGCGCTCAAGGACCAGGCGGGTCTCTGCCGTTGGAACTACTGCGGTCCATCCACCGGACCGCCAAGGCCAACGTCTTGCGCAGCGGCTTCGCCGCGAGCCAAGAAACTGGCCCCGCCCGGCGGCGGGCGACGGAGAAGAGGCGGGCGGACAAGGCCGCGGAGGAGGGATGAGGACCGTGATGTACCTCAGCTGCTTGGGGACCTAATTAGCCATAGCCATAGTTAGTGTTCTTGTTCTTCAGCCGACCGAGCTCGGCTTGAGACCTTGCCGGTTGCTCCTCGATTGTATAGAGTATGTATGACGATGATGATGACGAAAATTGGAAAGTTCTGCCACTTAATTCCAGTATTCTACTGTGTACGGTCGCGTGACCATCCTGATTCTGTACACTGTACAGGCGTGAAAATCTGAAAGCTTTGAGTTGATCTACTCAGGACATCAGTCATGGCAAGCATGATAATCTCAAATCCTGGAATATGCTCTTTCACGACACAGCACAATGTTCACCACATCTCATATGCTGATGCCTGAGCCTAATGGGATCACAGTTGTCACGTTCAGCAGAGGCCCTTATGAACTGACAAGCATCGAACAAGGTGGTGTAGTGCCGAATTCAGTTTCCGGACTTCCCGGAAACATTGTTCGATTCCTCCAATCCCTCCTCTTGATCATGGCCAAGCAAGTTGTGTTAAAAGTGTGCTTGTGTTAGAAAGACGGAGACAACAGCAGAATCTCCGCAGCAGTTTGACAGATCCATAGTCCATACTCAATTAGGGAAAAAACGATCAAGCAGGATTCAGGATTTTTTTTTTTTTTGAAGAATCAGAAGGAGCCAGGGGTTCCTACTGGAAATATATTAAAAGGACAACAAGTTTACAGCAAAAAGGAAAACAAAAAACAGAAAGCCGAGTCATCAGACGGGCTAACTAAACTAGGGAACATCAAAAGAGGAAAAAAAGATCCAAAGATTACAAGTTCTCTAGTATCCATGACTCAACAGAAGGAGTGGAATGTGTCACGTATTGGGCCGTGGGCCGTACTCGAGTAGAGGCTATGGGCCAGTCGGCCTTGTAACCGCATCGGCTTGAATATAAGCCGATCGGAGGATTCGTAGAAGTCAAGAAATGAACCGCTATTCTGTAACTACCCCCAAACGGCCTTCGTGCCTGCCTTCAATCTCACAGAATTCAGCCGTGCTTCTTCCTGATCTTCCTCGTGCTTGCTGAATCCCTGTCTCAATTCTATCTAGATACCCTTGTTCATAACATTTGGTATTCAGAGCCTATCAATCCCAGTTCCACAAAATTTTTCCCCAAATCGCTGTGGTTGTTCGAGAATCGCCTGGATCACGATCATAATTCGCAGCGGCAGGTTGCAGTTCTTCATCCGTGAAGAACTCGTGATTTCGCAAGTCCATATTGCGTTGATTGGGTCGGTGAGATACGAGCAATCCCTGATTAGGGAGAAGCAGTCTGGCGCCGAAGCGCAAACCACCCAAATTTCAGCAAGAGGTGACTACAGCCATGGAGGATCTCAAAGCATCAATCGAGAGTATGGTGTTGAAGCTTGAAGAGGTGCAAGGCATGGCAAAGCAGTTCGCGGGATTCCAGGAGGCTATGACGACTGCGCTGGACAAGCTCAACGAATTGGAGTCGTGGCGCTCGCTAGCCGAGACGTCCTTGGGCTCCATCTTCCAGCAGACAAAGGATGCCACGGTGCGGATCCAGCAGCTGGAGGCGCGACCTCCACCGCCGATGCCACCGCTACCGTCGAACACGCTTCTGCAAGGGGCATCTCCGACCGCACCACCGCTTCAGCCAACGCACGGTTGGGTCAACCCCATCGACCTCAACCAAGCTCCGCAGACGTCGTCGCGCCCATCTGCGTCGACGGCGGAGAGGGCCAAGCGCCACGGCGAGCAAGGCGGGGTCCTCGGACCGCCACCCGGGAACAATCAGGGTATGAACTGTTCTCGATCCCTTTCGTTCAATGGCATTGAATCGCAGATGCATGATCCTACTTTCCGTTCTGTTCCGTTTCTGAAGTTAGAATTTCCTAAATTCGATGGATCTAACCCACAGTTATGGCGCGATCAATGCGAGAGGTACTTCGAAGTCTATGCGGTGCAAGCATCCATGAAGACCCGCTTTGCTGTCCTCAATTTCAAGGGAGTGGCCGCAACCTGGTTCCAGACGATGGAACGGAGAGGGCGAGTGAATGATTGGGACAGACTTTGTGAGCTGGTCTTCAACAAATTTGACAAGGATCAGTACCAGAATAAGCTTAGGCAATTTGATATGCTCAAGCAGACGGGGACAGTTTCGGAGTATCAGGAAGAGTTCAAGAAATTAGCCCACGGGATTCTGCTCTACAATCCTGGCTTCGATGAGTCGTTCTTTGTCAACAAGTTTGTGGGCGGTCTCCGTGATGATATCAGATCAGCTATCCTACTGCACAGGCCCCGTGATGTGGATACAGCGAGTGCACTGGCTATGATACAAGAGCAGGAGATGGATACTGAGCGTAACAGCAGAGGAGGCAAAGAATCAGGCAGTGTCTAGAGGATCAGGGGGCTATGACAAGAATAAACATGGAGAGTCATCTAAGTCAGCAGGAAAAGGGCAGAAGGTTGAAACAGAAGATAAATTGGCAAAGCTAAAGGCATTCAGGCGCCGTAATGGGCTGTGTTTCACTTGTGGGGAGAAGTGGAACCCCAACCACACATGCTCTGACAATATATCCCCTGCATGTGCTACAAGAACTCTTGGAAGCAATGGGTATTAGTACAACATCTGATGACCAAGAGAATGAGGTGGACTTCATTGATGAAGATCAAGAGGTGCTAGCAGTGGAGCACCAGTCTCCCAACCAGAGCAAACAAAGACACACATTGAAACTGCTAGCAAAGATTGGGAAGCACAGTGTACTGGTTCTAGTGGATTCGAGCGACCTTTGACTTTTTGTCGGCACCACACCGTTCAAAGATCCGAAGCTGCCCACAGTTGCATGTCAGGCAACCACCTTCAAGGCTGCAAATGGGGGAACAATGCTCTGTGACAAGAAGGTGACAAAATTGCAGTGGTCTATTCAAGGACAGAAATTCTGCTCTGAGGCCAAGGTGTTACCCCTCAAGTGCTATGATCTGATTGTGGGTGAGGATTGGCTAGAGGAATGCGGTCCAATGTGGATTGATTACAAGAAGAAAATCATGAAGTGTACCTATGAAGGAAGAATCATTGAGTTGCAAGGAGTAGTGGATGATTCAACTCAGTGCACTCATATTTCAGCTGCAAAACTCAAAGGACTGATTAAGCATGGGGCGCTTCTCACCGTTGTGTTCAGATGATAGCACCAAAACAACAGTTCACAGCAGAGAATGATACTGAAAAACAATTAACTCAGGAAGTACCTGCAGAGATAGGAGAACTGATACAGGAATTTGATCATCTTTTTGCTGCTCCAACAGGTCTGCCCCCAGCAAGAGCTGTTGATCATACCATTCCTCTGGTACCAGGAGCTCAACCTGTCAAAGTGAGACCATACAGATACTCACCACTCCAGAAAACTGAAATTGAAAAACAGCTTAAAGAAATGCTTGGGCAAGGAGTAATAAGACCAAGCACAAGCTCATTTGCTTCCCCAGTTTTGCTGGTTAGAAAGAAAGATGGGACATGGAGATTTTGTGTAGACTACAGGCACTTAAATGCAATTACAGTCAAGCACAAACATCCCATGCCAGTGGTGGATGAGCTGTTGGATGAGCTAGCTGGATCAAAATGGTTTACAAAGCTAGATTTCAGGTCAGGGTATCACCAGATATGTATGGCAGCTGGGGAGGAGTTCAAAACAGCTTTCAGAACACATAATAGGTTGTTTGAATTCCTAGTCATGCCCTTTGGACTCAAATGCTCCAGCCACCTTTCAAAGTTTCATGAATGAGATATTTGCTGAGTTGTTAAGAAAAGGAGTATTGATATTCATGGATGATATTCTGATCTACACTTCTACACTAGAACAGCATGCCAAGTTGTTAAGACAGTTTTTCAAAATCCTGGAGCAACATAAGTTTCTCATTAAGAAGTCCAAGTGCTCATTTGCTCAGCCCACAGTGGATTATCTAGGTCATGTGGTGTCTGCTGCAGGAGTGGCAACTGACCCAATTAAAGTGCAAGCTGTCCTCAATTGGCCAATACTAGCTTCAGCCAAACAGTTGAGGGGGTTCTTGGGGTTAACTGGATACTACAGAAAGTTTATCCACCACTATGGCATGCTCAGTAGGCCCTTGACTGAAATGCTCAAGAAAGGGGCAACTTTCCAGTGGACTCCACAGGCTGATAAGGCTTTTCAGTTGCTGAAGAAAGCTCTTAGTGAAGCTCCTGTTTTGATGGTGCCAGATTTCAGCAAGCAATTTGTAATTGAGACAGATGCAAGTGATCTGAGCATAGGAGCTGTGTTGATGCAAGATTAGCATCCAGTAGCTTATCTGAGCAAAGCTCTGGGTCCTAGAAACCAGACATTGTCAGTTTATGAAAAAGAATGCCTGGCTATTCTCCTAGCAATTGATAAGTGGAGGCCATATATCCAGCATCAACCATTCCTGATCAGAACAGATCACAAGAGCCTTCAGCATTTGACAGAACAAAGAGTCTCAACCAGATTGCAACACAAAGCACTAGTCAAGCTGATGGATCTGCAATACTCCATTCAATACAAAAAAGGGATAAATAATAATGCAGCTGATGCCCTTTCAAGAGGAGGATGGACAGATGAGGTCAATGCCATATCTGAATATGTTCCTAGCTGGATTGTGAAGTTACAAGAAGGATACAATGAAGATGAGAGCACAAAACAATTGCTCCAGGAGCTGGCTGTTACTACAGATAACAAGAAAGGATATACTCTACACAATGGAATTATTAGATACAAGGGAAGGGTGTGGGTTGGTAACAATGCAACAGCTCAGCAGCATATTATGGTGGCTCTGTATGACAGTGGAGTTGGGGGTCACTCTGGGATTTCTGTCACTTACAGCAGGGTGAAACAGCTGTTTGCCTGGCCTGGACTTAAGAAGACAGTGGAGGACTTTGTCAAACAGTGCCAAACCTGTCAACAAGCAAAAACAGAAAGAATCAAGACACCAGGTCTTTTGGATCCCTTGCCTATCACTTCTCAGGCTTAGGAAATAGTCAGCCTGGACTTCATTGAAGGGTTGCCCCAATCTGATAGGTACAATGCCTTGCTGGTGGTGATCGATAAGTTCACTAAATATGGACACTTCATTCCAGTCACTCACCCCTTCACAGCTATGCAAATTGCACAAATCTACATGAACCAGGTGTACAAGTTACATGGCCTTCCAAAAGTGATCATCTCTGATAGGGACAGAGTTTTCACAAGTACTGTATGGCAAAAACTGTTCAAATTGTCTGACACTAAACTCATGATGAGTTCCTCTTACCACCCTCAGACAGATGGCCAAACAGAGAGACTAAATCAGTGTGTCGAAGGCTTTCTGTGGTGCACTGTGCATTCTTGTCCAAAACAGTGGAGCAAATGGATTGCAGTGGCTGAATTCTGGTACAATACTTGTCAACATTCAGCACTTGGGAAGTCTCCATTTGAGGTACTATATGGTTATTCACCTAGACAGTTGGGCATTGCCAATCTGGAGTTATGCACGGTGCCAGATTTGGAACAGTGGCTTAAGGAGCGTGAACTGCTATCAGAATTGATCAAGCAACAGTTACAGCAAGCCCAGCAGAGGATGAAGAATCAAGCTGACAAGAACAGGTCTGAAAGAGAGTTTCAAGAAGGAGACATGGTGTTCTTAAGGCTTCAACCATACATTTATTCCACTGTTGCATCAAGGATGAATCAGAAGTTATCCTTTCGCTTCTATGGGCCGTACAAAGTATTGCAACGAGTGGGCAAGGTTG
This sequence comes from Chrysopogon serrulatus, assembly GCA_015844335.1. Classification (NCBI taxonomy): domain Eukaryota; kingdom Viridiplantae; phylum Streptophyta; class Magnoliopsida; order Poales; family Poaceae; genus Chrysopogon; species Chrysopogon serrulatus. Next base: position 3,582 of record JADLZL010007003.1, on the reverse strand, counting down.
CTTATAAACTGGATTTACCGCAAGGAGCAAAGATCCATCCAGTGGTACACGTATCTCAGCTCAAGAAGCACGTTCCGGCTGATCACTCCGTTGGACAGGATCTGAATACAGTGTGTCAGGATCCTGAACAAGTCTTCACCCTACAACAAATCCTCAGGCGTCGAGTGATCGTTCGTGGAGCAGCGTTGGTGCCACAGGTACTGGTGCAATGGGCAGGTCTGCCGGAATCGATGGCGACTTGGGAAGATGAAAGGCGGGTTGAACAAGCTTGAGGACAAGCTTTGGCTAAGGAAGGGGGAATGTCACGTATTGGGCCGTGGGCCGTACTCGAGTAGAGGCTCTGGGCCAGTCGGCCTTGTAACCGCATCGGCATGAATATAAGCCGATCGGAGGATTCGTAGAAGTCAAGAAATGAACCGCTATTCTGTAACTACCCCCAAACGGCCTTCGTGCCTGCCTTCGATCTCACGGAATTCAGCCGTGCTTCTTCCTGATCTTCCTCATGCTTGCTGAATCCCTGTCTCAATTCTATCTAGATACCCTTGTTCATAACAGAATGGGCCTTGACATGATGAGTTATCAGGAGCATTTCCTCTAAAAGAATTCTCTTGCATTCTTAAACATAAGGGTTCTTGTTTTTGAAGATCACATCATTCCTCACCATCCAAATACTCCAGCATAGAAGGATGAAAATATCTAAAGCAAAATTGACTTGGAGCAGGTTTTTCCAGGCTGCAAAAATCTGGGGAATAGGGAGATCATCTGAGAATTGAAAAATTTAACAAGCCACTTACGGTGTTCGTTGCTTGTAGTATGGTGGTCGGTCTCGGTCTTTGTGTTTGATCTTTGGACCAGATTTTTTTTTACTCCTGATTGTATGGACGGCGGACCAAAGTTGCACGGAGATGGTCTATGTAGAGTAGTGTTACGGTATAGTGTCATACAAAATCAAATCACGGTGAACATTCATTATGTAAGCCACATAAAAGATGAATGAGCAAATGCTCCAAAGGATAAAGCCAGTGGTATGCGGAAAACCATGTGTTGTGGCATCTGGTTATGCCAAAAACGTCACTCTCACTGTCTCACACTCACAGCTCTGCAGGGGGCCTGCTCGATCCAACATCGTGCTCGTGCAGTGACAGTAACAATCTGCACCTACACCTATTAACCCATGTGATTCAGCGTGTTAAAAGCGGATTATCTTAATAAGCAACGGCGGTCACAAAGCACGCGAGATGATTCCTGGACGGCTGCCTCGATTGATCCGTAGAATCTTGCTCATCGTTCCACGCGGTGGATTTCATTGTTTACCGAATCGTACAAGCTACCTGTTCGCTGAAAGCAAGACAAAGCACAGCCGGCCATCACAGATCTGATAAAACTACTACCACCACCGTCCAACCCCACGAAGTGGCCATCATGTCTCTATTCTCTAATCCCAAACAGTCTAGGTACAATGCGCAAAGATGATGATGGCAATGTGTGGCACGGTGGCAGTGGGCCAATGCCGTGGCATCCTCTGCTATTTGCGGTTGCGCTGCACGCGTCCCTGTCTCTGCGCACGACGCGGAACCGGAGGACAAACCCGTTTCTGTCGCGAATAAACAAGACGACGAGTCAAGTGGGCGACCCACTCGGCCGGCGCGCAAGAAAGCGAGGCAGTGAGCGAGCGAGAGCCCCCGGTATCCAGGAAAACCAGGGTCCGCGCCCACCCATTTCCGTCCGCCGCCCCGTTCCGGCCTCCGGCCGCCCGCCCGCACATATAAAACCCACCCGCCTCGGCTCGCCTCTCCAACTCAACACAGCATCAAGCAACCTCACTTGCTTCAAGCCTAGTACACTGCAGCGATCAGCGAGCGCACTCTCGAGGGAGTAAGGAGAAGAAGACCAGACCAGGAGATCATGGCAGGTGCGGCCAAGGCGTCGTGGATGGTGGCGATGAGCGTCGGCGCCGTGGAAGCGCTCAAGGACCAGGCGGGTCTCTGCCGCTGGAACTACGCACTGCGGTCCATCCACCGGAACGCCAAGGCCAACGTGCGCAGCAGCTTCGCCGCGCAGGCCAAGAAGCTGGCCCCGCCGGCGGCGGCGACGGAGAAGAGGCGCGCCGACAAGGCCGCGGAGGAGGGGATGAGGACCGTCATGTACCTCAGCTGCTGGGGACCGAACTAGCCTGTGTTAGCTTGGTGTTCGTCTAGTTCAGCGACCCAGCTGGTCTTGAGACCTTGCCGGTTGCTCCCCCTGATTGTATATATTTGACGACGATGATGATGAAAACTTCTGCCACTTAATCCTAGTATTCGACTGTGTGTACGATCGAGTGATCATTCTGATTCTGTACAGTGTACTGCGCGTGGAATCTGAATGCTTTGAGTTCATAACAAGTTGCCTGTGAGATCTAGACAGAGCAATCAGTCGTGGCAAGCATGATAATCCGAAATCCTGGACTCTGGTCTTTCACGACAGCGCCAAGTAATGTTCATCATATCTCATATGCTGGTGCCTGATGGAATCACAGACTCACGATTGTCATGTTCAGCAGACGCCCTTATGAATTGACAAGCATGGAACCAGGTGGTGACTGGTGTAGTACCGAGTTCAGTTTCCGGACTTCCCGGATCGATTCCTCCTGTCCCTCTCTTGTTTAGAAAACTAATCATCGCCTCTCAAGTTTTGGGTTAAAAGTGTGTGCTTGTGTTAGAAATACGGAGACGACAGCCAAACTAGCAGATTTTGTTAGTTGATATGTATTAAAAATGTTTAATCCACATGTTATGATGGACTAGTATAATTTTTTTTAGCTTTTATGCTATGCAAATCTATGGATTTACTAGTTATATGTCCAAGTGATCCAAAGCCCCCATGTGATGTAGCGCGTTAAAAGGGAATTAACTACTCAGACTACCTTTTTCCTGGCTAAGAAATCCTCGATTTGAAAGCAAGAAGTTTCGTGGAATGCAGCAGGTTGTCAGCGAAATAAATCTTGTCGGATGTGACCATGTGTTAACTACTGTGTACTGTCCCGTTTATCATGTTTGTTGATTGTAAAAGCTAATATGATTGGATCGAAAGAAAAAGAAGAAGAAAAAGAAAAAAGAGGAGCACATGGGCCAACTCATACTTGCCTTGTTTGCTCCCTAACTGAAAAGATTAGTGTAGTCTAGTACTAACTTTGATAGGTATAACGCAATTCTCACTACTTTGCTAATACTTAATCCATTCTAAACTTTAGATATTTAACCTTTTTCTACTTTAAATTTGATCATTTATCTTATTTAAAAATTTATATAAAAAATATTTATTTTGTTATTATTTGTTTTATTAATAAAAACTTATTAAAGATGATTTAAATTTAGCTATATTTACATAATTTTTATTTAATAAAAGTTTTTTAAAATAACAAATTTAATTATATTTATATTATATTTTTAAAATAAAATAAATAATTAAATTTAAAATAAAACAAATTAAACGTCTTATCATTTAGAACAGATTCACAGAGCCAGTTGTGGGCACTGCGCTGCTACTGGCCTGCGATTGTGGGAGTGCCGACTGCCGAGCTAGGTGGGTGGGTCTGCACGT